>JAWLRI010000130.1:352962-388223 GCA_034781795.1 Crypturellus tataupa | reverse complement strand
GAGGGACTGTCCCAACACAGGGCCTTGGAAACAGCTGCGTATTGTTTTCGTTCTCCAAGATGCAGTTACAAATACATGTTTAAACGTTTCCACCTTCTTAAAAACTGAAAATAACCTTAAGAACTGAGGTATAGTTTTGCCAGCTTGTCACCAGTTTAAGACCCACCCTCAACTCTAACATACAAAATGTTTAGATATAAGCACTAGAAAGTTCACACATAAGTTTAGAGTTTATACGTTTAGACATAAGCAGTAGAAATACCATTACAGCATGACACACACAGGTTAAATGGTCAATACTATCCTGAGGCAATGAAATGCTAGAACAAGATTTTGTGAAATGCAGGTATTTTTAACACTTCAAGTGGAAAAGATATGTGCACTATCTACATCGAGGTGGCAAAAAAAAATGTAAAGGTATTCAGAGGAATTACATCAAGCTCTTTAGGACTAAATACTACTATGAGCACAGAGGAAAATCACAGGCATGTTCTATCTGCTTCATACTGCTCCCAAATCCAGCCTCCTTGACTGCAGATTATTCCTTCAGTATATGGGAATACACAGATGCCGTATATGCCAACTCTAGTGGCTCCAGACTACTCCTGTCTGCAATCCTGCTGCAGACTTGCCGGGCGGCTGAAGAAGGACCAGACAGGGCAGTGAGTCTAATGATGTGATGCCCAGCTAGAAGACATAAATTAAAACAGTTTAACAAGAAATGACCCAGAGCTTCTCAAAAACATACAAAATTTTGCTAATCTGTGGATTAAGCAATCACAGAGCCAGAGCAATCTGCAAGAGATGTACACCCAGACAGACAGGTGGGAGAGAGGAAGGACAGATAGCCAAGAAAATAAATGCTGAAGAGTCAAGTTTGCTGCTTCTGCCCATTGGGAAGTGGTAGTATGGGCTGCTGCTGCCACAGCAAGTCACAATACTTGACAGCACCTGCCATCTCCGAGCCCCAATTCTTCCTTCAGGCGGCCTTGCACGGAGCTCTGAAGCTTCTACCAACTATACAATGGTCATGGCAGCACCAAACACGTGCACTATCACTTTGGTTTCCCAAAGTAATAAGCACATAAAACACACATGATTGTTTCTAATAATAGCTTTTAAGACACTTCTTTCATTTAAAAAATATACACAGTGTAATACATACAGTGTAAAATACCATGAAATTTTTAAATACTCACTTGGTGCTAATTTGTTAAATATGTTAATATGTTAAAGTTTGTAGTAAATGAGGCAAGAAAGTTTACTGTTAGCTTTAAGAGTTTTCTCAGAAGCATCAATAGCACATATGCAATTGCATCACTGGTATAACATTGCATCCTTTACGTTTTGATGAACTGTTATTATAAGCAAAGTGCAAGTATTGAGAGCACTACAACTTTAGAGGATAGCAAGTCTAGAAGTGTTCTGTGTGGTATGTTACATACCTGGAATTCTGCGCAGAATAATACCATGCATCCTAAGCAGTCAGCTATGAAAATATGAGGGCCCCACTAAGCTTTCAAAGTTGCACCTGGTTGAAAAAAAATGTCCTCAGGGTAAACATCATTCATTAACAGGAGAAAATACCCTGAAGCCAAGAATGTACTACTAAGCATACAAGCAACACAGTTATTTATTTAAGAAATTATTTACCAGGTAGATGTTAAGGTAAGAATTAGCAGTAAAAATGAAAGGATGGCATTGTTTTGCTTCTAAAAGGCACACAATCCTAATCATAGTTAAGAAGATTTTTCTTGCTAGCATTACTTTTTTCTCAGTAGATTTGGGGACTATTTATTGTATCTATTTCAGCTAAACACCATATTATTTGTGTTTCCTAAAGGGGAATACAACCCTTAACCAAAATCTATGTCAGTTATAAGAAATCAAAAGTGGTTTAATAGAAATAATCATCCACCCCTACAACCTTGAAACAATGTTCTTTCTGCACTGTAACTGTGTAGCTCTGAGATGGCAAGGGGAGCAGCCCCACAGTATGAGGAGATGCACTTCAGCCATCCCAGTTCACCAATTATAGCACTAATTACTGGTAAAGATGAAGACTATAAAACCGAGCTAGAACCACAGCAAATGTAGCAGCCCTATGTCTCATAAAAAGCTCTCTCACCTATTTAATTTGAAGCTGGAGTGGTTTTCTCAGAGCCCTCTCAGTCTCCTTGGCTGTGGCTATCATGTGAACAAAAGTCTGAGCTGGTGGAAGGAGAGGACAGCAGTTAGCACCAGCTCCTTTTTGAATGCACACAAGTAGAAAAAGATGGGTCCACTGAATGATGACTATGTATTTCTGTGGAAATCTCATTGTTTACTATGTTTGTTCCTAATGCAAAAGCTTGCTGAGGGTGTTTGAAAAAGTGACAATATGCAATCATTGATTTTAGAGATGGCCCTCAGGATCCATTACCCCCTAACTTAGGTTTCAATGGCATCTTTGGTTAAGAAGTTTAGGCTGTCACTCACCTGTGAGGGAACTTCTGGGACTGAGCACATGTGAAATTCAGGCTGTTTGTATGGTATATGGTAGCATATGGAATTAATCTAGTCATCATATACTTTAATTTCCCAGATCTAACTACATAAAATTATGAGGAGATTCATTTGGGTCTGAAAGGCATCCTACAGACATGCACCACTGTGATAATGCTGAAAACATGACAGTCAGTACTGAAAGTTGCCAAATTGTGAGAAATGTGCAGAAGGATGGGGTGAAAGGTTCATGGTGGTGGCAGGAGAGCAGAATGAACATGTGCGGGCAGGGTATAGGAAGGTGTTCTGCAGTGAGGACAGTGGTTTGCATGTGCCAGTATGGATGGGGATTTATGTATAGGGATGGCAGTGGAGAAAGAGAAGCCAGGATGCATGTGTGTAGTCTGGAGGGGAGGAGACAAGAGCAGATAGCTAGAAGGGGGAGTGAGAAGCCCTGTTCTTCCCCTTTTTCCTTGTCTCTTGATACTTGACACCAATTCCCGCAGGAGTTTACAGCCTTGCTTCTCCCTCCTTCCCTCACAGAGCACTCAGCACAGGGAGGACAACTACCAGTGAGCCCAGGCCAGCATTCTGCTTCTCCACAGAGTTTCTTGCCACGGAGTAGTGAGGTAAGGATTCCACTGTCCCTTCTGTGCCCACGGCACCAGATATCCTGCCCTAAACTAGCTGGAGCTAAGAAGCCTTGCACACACAGCTGTACTAGGCACTTCTCTGAGAGATGTTCAGAGAGAGAGTGCAGGGTTGGGGCAGGTTTATTCTTGCCACTAAGCTGTCTTTTTGCTACATGCCGTATCTACCTGGGAATAGTTTGCAGGGAAAGGACAGTGAAACAGAAATGGGACATGACAAACATGTTTATACCTGAGCAGCCCATGAGCTCCAGCTGTACCTGGGAGCCCAGGACAAGTAGCTCAGACTTGGCAGGAGAAATAAGTCCTGTCTAAAGGGAGCATCGGAAAGCGGGCTGAGCACTCTATGCCCACAGACCCTTAGGGTCACACAGCACATGCAATCAGGCCTTGACAGCATGCCCAGGACACAACCATTCCTCTGTAAGACAGCCAAGAATAAGGGACTGTCACGGAGGGCAGAAGGAAGTACTTCTTGAGGACAGTTTTTGAGGGAAGAAAAACAAGGGAAACAAATTCAAGTCTGACTCCATGCTTTCTTCTTCTTTCCCAACCAGCTGTGAGCAAGGCAGTTTAAAAACAGCACCTCTGTGAACGTGTCTCAGGATGCAGCTTCTTCCATGGGTACAGCCCTTGCTGCTTAAGAAGTGCACAGCAAGAGAGAACTGAAAATGCTTTTAAAATGTCTGTCTCCAGTTTGTCATGTGCTAGACCTACGTGCACTATACTTGAAATCACTCCTAATATGTGTCTGTTTATTATTTATTAGATATTTTGGAGAAGCCCTTACCAAAACAGCTCTTTTTTAGGGACTGTATTTTAAAATACAGTGTATTGCACAACCTGTCAAAGAAGCAAAGCTAAGTTTTATCATCCTTGTACTGCAAAGTCATGTATTTTCCGTATCACTATTTTGTGTTGTTCAGGGAACAACAGCAAAAAATGTTCTTCATATTCTGGTGGCTTTTGTGGATACTTGGACACCATGAGTTTTTAGTAGCACAAAATCTCAGGGAAGGAAAAAGATACGGATTGAGAAGAGCAAAACCTAAACACATCCTGTCAAACACAGTAGAAAAATACCCCAGGCCAAGTGATCAAGGTAATTTTTTCTATTTTAAAATAGCTTTACCTTTTTTCTTGATTCATATCTCTATTTTAAAATGCTTCACATTTTTCTTTTCTTGATTCATTTATTAAGATTCTGGACTACCTGGTTGAATTGAAGATTCTAATAGATACCATTCAAGTTCGTCTTGTTTCCGTCTACATTTCCACTTGCCTTATTTTGCACATCTATCTTTTTCCTCCCTTCCTCTGCCTCCCCTCTGTGTACTTCAGAAGAGTCTTTTATAACTTTGGTGTTGTTAATCGGTCAACTGTTACTGTCACTGCAAGAATAACAGCTCATATATCATAGATCAGAAATAATGTTCTCCAGTGAACACAAAGGGAAATCCCACTCCTGGAAAATTATATGTCACTAGATGTAAGTGTCAGTGCCAGGGACAAAATCTAACTCTGTCAAATCCTATTCTAGTGTTTTATTCAATAAAAATCATCTTCTTGCAGATTAGTCCCACTTTCACAGTTCCTATCATGGTAGGATATTCAGTGTAATATCAGGTAAGAAGACAGAATGAATGCATAAAAATGCCACTGCAATATTCCTTATTTCTTGAAATCATGTCACCTCCACGAGTCTGTTATTCCCCAGGGCATCTGCTCTGGAGGAAGTTCTTAAGCCTGTACATGCTCAGTCTTCAGGAGAGACTCACACAGATGTTTTCTAAAACTTCAGTTATTCAACTCCCACTTTTGAATACTAAAATACATATAATGGTAGAATGTATTTTAGTATGAAGTAACTCAACTCACCTAACTGTTTATTCTAGATGACAACTGCATTCTGGAAATTGCTTTTTTACTGGACAGCTCTGAAAGTGCTAAGGACTATAATCATGAACAACAAAAAAAATTTGTGTTGGAAACAGTAGATAGAATGAAAAGTCTGCAGCTTAGTTCTGGACGTAGCCTCAGCTGGAGAATGGCCTTACTGCAGTATAGCAGCACTGTTTCCATAGAGCAAACTTTCCGGGACTGGAAAGGTCCTGAAGCATTCAAATCCCACATTGCTCCCATCACCTACATAGGTCATGGCACCTATACAACATATGCTATAACTAACCTCACGCAGCTCTACATGACTGAAGGGTCTCCAGGCAGTGTGAAAGTAACTCTACTCTTCACTGACGGAGTAGATCATCCAAGAAACCCAGATATCTTTGCAGCTACAGCAGATGCTAAACATCAAGGAATTGTGTTCTTCACAATGGGAATGAGCAGAGTGGCTGAGGAGGCTGGCAATGCTGCCAAGCTCCGGCTCCTGGCCAGTGTCCCAGCATCCAGGTTCGTTTTCAATCTCCAGGACAAAGGAACTCTGCAGAAAGTTCTCAAGGAAATGGTACGTATGGAATGAGGTTTGGGAATTCTAGAGGAGCATAGGTAAAAAAATTGCTTTAATCCCAATACTGCTAAATGCTAACGCTTTTAAGTGCTGAAGTTCATCATAAAGTTACTATGCTACAGCACAGTTTCTTTTCTCTCCCTTTTCCACCACACAAATCTTCCCAGCCAAAACACTGAAGCCAGAACAGAATTTAACTCAGATATGTTAATCTGTGAATTATTTTTATCTGCTTATCCCTTAGAACTTCTTAAAAGAACAAGTAATTTTTAACACCCTAGTGCTTCCTTCTGTTCCAAGTAAGGAACAATTTTGGCCCTTGTATGAAAAAAATGCAGCTCTTGCAAAAGTAAATATAGATTTGTAGACCTTAAAGGACCTATCTATTTAGATCCAATCTGAACTTGGTCAGAGACATCTTTAAATTACCATTGAAAGTCTGTCATATAATGATGAAGAAAGATCTAAGTTGAGCTAGAAGTTTTATGTGTGTCTTTTAAGCATATGAACTTGAGTAAAAAAAGAATGTCTTAGAAAAACATAAAAAAAACCCCACATTTTAAGAAAACATTAAGCAGGGGAAATAGAGCCATCTCCCACCTAGTGGAATAAGTAGCACAAGTTGTAGATGAAGTCCTGATCTGACAACTGCACAAAGAGAACTAATTGTTCTCGTTTTGTTTAGCCTAACAGTAGGCATAAAACGATCATCTTTTTTCCAGCACTTTGGAAAAAAAATATTGTTCTTGGCTGTATTGTTTCAATCCGCTAGCTAACTATATTGTCTTGGGTTTGTTTGCCATTGTAAATGTATCAAATTGTTGTTGGACAGCTAGAGTCAGTGATTTATGTCATGAACAATCTATAATAGTATTTGAAAAGATATACATTATTTTTAGAATAGAAAGATTGATAGATTTTCTTTTTCATAAATTAAAGCTTAATTCATGTTAGCCAATGTGGGAAACTGTGAGAATCTGTGAAAGTTAGGAATGTGCTGAATAACAGATTAGCAGATAGAGAAAACCAAAACACAGGTTGGATCCGCCAGTTTCGGGTTGGTTACCTGCTGACTGGTAGCAGGATTGGACCCAGATAGCAACAGAGTCAAGAAATTGGCTGGAGGCAGGGGAACGGGGTGCGTGGACAGTGCATGGACAGTGCATGCTCACATGCTCGGAGAATGCGGAAGTTTGGTCTGATGCTCAATAAAATGGTTTCTGGCTTGAGCCCCTGCTCTTCAATACTCCCACAAGACAGTATTTTAATCCATGATTTTAATTAACTAACTGCTGAAACAAATGATTTTAACATCACTTTTTTCACTATTCTTCCTGTAGAGCTAGATCATGATCTTATATTTCTTATGCTTTTTAAATATTTGTCTTCACAGGAAGATCTGACTGAGGAAGAAGTAAGTATGATTTTAAGTATGAAGTAAGAAGTAAGTATGAAGAAGAAGTATATCCATTCTCATGGACATAAATTAATCTGTGGAAACATAATTCAAGAAACCTAGTAGCTCAAGGAGCTAGTAATATATTCAGTAATATGTTCAATTCAATAGGATTGTCCACAAGTAAAACTGCATGCTGGTGTATTTGCAAGACAGAGTTTTAATTTGTTAATTATAGATATTGCTAGGGCTAGGCTATGCTCTATCCTGTATGCACTGGAATAAAGTGGAATAAGGACCCAAAAGGTCTCTCTTACCGCTTTGTTCTGGTTATCTTTACAGTGTCTAGTAGTAGATGAGTGTTCTACCACTACACAGCATACAATAAATTGACCTTGTGAGGAGTTGGAGGTAAAAGCATTAATAGGATGCCTGAAATTTCAGGAGGAGGTATGATATGAATTTTGGAGAATAGGAGGCTACATTCCTGTTAAGTGGTAAATTGACACTCAAAAGATTTCTCCAAAATGTGTAAACATAACCTTCTTCATGATGGTCTTGGAGTAAGCCTCCAGAAAATGAAATACCAATGTTGGTGTTTTCTCTCTCTTCCATTAAAATGTCCTGATTTGAACTATTTTCATTCAAAGTGCCTGCAGGCTGCCATATGTAACTGTGAGAAGGGGGAAAGAGGTCTTCCTGGGCCTGCTGTAAGTAGCTGTCAGTTTTTCTTTCATTTTATTGACAACTGATATACAGTGTAAATCAAGATATACAAACATATGACCGTCTTTTCATCAGAAAAGCCATTAACATTTTTATTTTAATAACAAAGATAAAGAAAAAAAAATTGTCTATCTGAGCTGTTCCTGTTGTTCCCAGAAGTCCTACTTCAAGATGGTAATTACTATGGTAATTACAAAGATTTTAAAAAATCACAGAAAACTAAAAGCTAAATGTGAAAAGTATACTCTCTATATTGTCAAATAAAGTTATTTGACGAACATAAGAGGTTTGTTTGTTTGTTTGTTTTGCTATTTCTAGGGTAAAAAGGGTCGCACTGGGGATGATGGAGCTCCAGGCCTGAAAGGAGCAAAGGTGATCATATTTTTAAGATTTAGGAAAGAAATTCTGAATTTTGTTACTACAGAAAGACTACCGTAATAGTGTCCTTTTATGGGCATCTATGAATTTCTGAAATCTACACTTTTTTTTTGCTGTAATAAAGATAAAATATCACTTTGCAAAGAACCTGTATATCTGCCATATAGTTCATTAGAGTATAAAAAGATGGAGCTTGTATGTTTCTGAGATAAAAAAGAAAAACATATCTCTTCCTGAGGTTACTGATTTTAATACTGGATTATTCACAGGGGGAGGCAGGCCTTAATGGACTCCCAGGAAGAGATGGAAAAGAGGTAAAAAAAAAAAAAAAAAAAAAAAAAAGAGAGAAGCAAAAATAAAAAGTTTCCTCTGTTTCTTCAGTCAGCAGGGTTCATTTTGTTTCAATTCTGGTTTAGCAGCTAATGATTAACACTAAGAAGAACTGAAAACATTATCATTCCTTAAAGAAATGGAATAATTATTAATAAGGGAATAATAATTTGATCTAAAAAGTATGTCCCTGGTAATACACAGTCAATCTAAAAAGTATGGAAGATAATGATAATCTAGAAACAATGCAGTAGCTAACTCTGCCTGCCTTTCCAGGGGTCAGTTTTCATTTTTTTACTTGGCAAATAGAGACTTTATCTGCAAACAGGGTGTAGCACTGTGTTTCCTCATCAGAAGCAAAGTTTATAATCCCATCCTGAACTTTGGAGTTCACTGTGTAATAGTAAAGACACTGTTGAGTTAAATACATATAGGAGATATGTGTAGAATCAGCCTCTAAGTGTCTGATTCTGGATTATTTTGTATATTAATCATTTTACTCCATTTTTTTTATTCATTCAATATATCCTTTTCAGTCACTATATCCTTTTTAGTTAGTCAGACATCCTTTTTTTCCTGACACCTTATTTTAGTACACTTCCCACTAAGACACAGATATTAATAGTAGTTGATCTGTTTTACATAATCAAAATCCCAGTCTAAAATGATACTTACATAAGATCTGTTTGCACAGCATTTATCATGACCAGTAGCTGCATGTTGATCAGAATCCATTTTTCTACCTAACTGTTCATTAGAATCTAAACCGCTGTTTTTTTCTAAAGTGAGTATGGAGTTACATCTTGTTTAATAGGGTAAATTTTCACATACTTTAATCAGGGTGATTTATCCATACAATCCCTTTTACTTTTTTTTTATTATTTTTCCAGGGGAGATCTGGATATAAAGGAGAGAAGGTACTACTTTTAGTCAAAATTTCTGCTATATTGATAATTTATGTTGTTATTATTATGTATAGTGCTATAAATCTAGTGAATGCTAGAGAACAAGAAACAAGAACAACATCTTACCAGGTGCTCTAACTGAAGATGCCGTCCTGAACAAACTTACACTATTGCTACAGAATATCATTTAGGTCACACCTTTCAATGAAAGCACTAGTGACATTTATTACTGTTTCTTTTAAGGGTGAAAGAGGTGAATGTGGAATCCCAGGAATAAAAGGAGACAGAGTAAGTAAAACTTTCAGGAAGCAAAAAGTTTCAGGAAACTGCTTAAAATACAGAAAAAAATACACTTGCCTGAATAATAACCACAGTGATTGATTTAAGGTAAATACTATTTCTCAGGCTGGAGGAGATAATAGATTACAGTTTTAAAAAATGAAGTGAGCAAGGATACCATACCTCAGCTCCTTCTATATTTTAATGAGATTTCTCTTGGTCTTAAGCCTATTTTCAACAATATCAAAACTCTAGCTGACTGCATTAGAAGAACTCTCTAAATAGTGACCTCTGTTCATTCTTACTATGCAGTTTGATTGCCACAGTCCCTTTTAGAAATATTTACTTGATGCTTGGTATGTTTCTCTTCTGTATTTTTTTCCATTTTATTTTAGTATAAAATAACTGAATTACATCACTTGGTAAAAAGATACTAAAAGTAGTTTGACCATATGTAATATACATATAGGTACTTTTTCCTCCCCACCCCCACCACTTCCCTTTCAGGGTCCTGAAGGTCCACCTGGCCCTCAAGGAACAACAGGACTACAGGTAAAAACAAAACAAACAAATAAACACTACAACCATGTCTGGCTCAGAAGTTGTATCAGATCACAACTTTCATATAGTTCTTAAGCCAGTGAGTTGAAGGCATCCAATACATACCTTCCTAAACCACAACTTTAACAAGAATTCGGAGACGGGACAATTACATCCTTCTTATAATTCATTCAGTCACAATCATCGCAGCAAATAAAGTTAATTTAAAAACAAAATCATTCATTTGCTATTCACAGTGTTTAACTATTCTTATCTCATGGAAGTAGTACATGGAAGTACTTTACTCTCTTTCTATCCCAATGTTCTGATTGGAGACCAAGAAGCCTATTCTCTCAAAGACTGGGAAATCTTTGACTGTACATTTCTTCTATTCAAATAAAAGGAGAACCAAATTATCTTCCATTATGATAAAACCTAGCTCCGGATGAAGATGAATAGCTGGATCAATGCAGTCATCTGAAAGCAGAGCTTGAATAACGTTCAGAAGTGTTTTTAGAGATACATTTTCAAGTGTCATTTTTCTGAAGCTTGAAGTGGTTTTAATGAGACCTTTTCTGTTTAAATAGGGTCCACAAGGACAAACTGGAGAAACAGGGCCAGAAGGCCTACAAGGATCAAAGGCAAGAATTGCATGATTTCTGTTCCCTTTTAATGTTAAAAAGCATAATACAGCTTACTATCTTTTTTTTTTAATACCCCATACCCTTCTCCTAGAGGATGAAGTTAAATGTTACATTTCTAGCAAATCATAGGCTCTTCATATCCTAAGAGATTTCTAAGAAAGTTATTCTTACTCTTAGTATTTGGATTCAGGTCCAGATCTTACTCCATTGTTCTTTCTTAAACACTTAAAATATGGTAGCATCATATTTGAAGTGATCATCAGATTATTTATTTATTTGTTCAGTTTCCAATTTAAAACTATTTTTTCCCAAAGTGACAAACAAAAATTCCGCCTAGGATCTCAACCTTTTCTCTTGAAACTACAAATTATCTCTAAAAATCCTAGGGCTGCAAATCAGTAGTTCCACTGCTTACTCAAGCCAAAGATATCTAAAAGCCACCAAAAAGGAATGAAATTTAGGACACAGTCTTGCAATGGGCCCTCTGCAATGTCTATGGAAATCACCCAGTGCTTTACTACAAGATCATGTCTCCTTTAGAAACATCCCGAGGGGGAAGGTGAGGGAGGAGGAGGTTAATAAAACATATGATTTACATTTATTAAATCTTATGTTCTGATGGATTTACTTTTCATTTACACCATTATAAGTTCCAGGAAACCAATGCAGATGACTTGATTGTGTGTGTGCACAAGTTTCTATGCTGTCTTCTCCTTATAGTACTATCTTAACAGGAAGTGCAAACATCATTGGTTATACTGGACATTTTAGATAACTACGGGAACTTCATTAAGAGAGCACAATTACACTTTGCTTCTCGGGAGAAAATATAAACTGAATAATTCATATAAGGTTAATGAGTTCTTCAGCTACCAAAAGGAACATTTTGCTGAGAAACAGGCTGCAGCAATTGTGAAAGCCTGTTATTTCTGACATGAAACAATATTTTTTTCTTTTGTACCTGGTATCCTTTTGTATGGGAAAGATCAGTGCTCTTAAAGAGAATTTTGAACCAATGACAAAGGCCACAGATTAAGTGCTTTGTAAGACAATTCCAATGGCCTAAAAAAATTAGCCTATAGAGAAAATGAATTTCAAAATCTATTCTTGTTGCTTTTTTCCTAAACATCAATTTACAAGCAGATTTGTTTCTTTTCTTATTTTTTTGGAAAGGGTGAAAGAGGTCTCCCTGGGCCACGTGGCTTGCCTGGAGAGACTGGAATAGGACTGCCAGGTCCAAAGGTATAAGCAGCTGTCATCTTCTATATTATATGTATTTTAGCATATGAGCAAAAACTGAAGCAGCTGAGATAATACACTTGAAGGGACTTCAAAAACTTCAAGACTCAAAATGCTGTTTTTATAAAATTTGATAGTTCCTTTTGATTTTGGTCAAACTTTTAAAAGTACATTTTAAAATATGTACTTTAAAGCTATTCTTTTTACCACACTGTTTATAGTTGGTATAACTCAATCCAAGGAGTGTGGCTATACATATATAGTCTTAAACAAAAAATGTCCCATGTAAAATGTGTTTGTTGGCTTGGATTACTGGCATAAAGAAAACAAATGCTATGAGGGAAATGCTGATTTCTTGGAAGAGGGCAATAACTAGAATATTGGGTACTTGAGAATAATTAACCCTTTAAATTCAGCCTTATGCTATCTCAAAAACAGAAATGATGCTGTCCTTAATGCTGTGAAACAGCACTAGTCTGCTGGGTCTTTTGAGCTGCACGAGTCTGAGAATATTAGGATTTTCTCTGCCCTTCCTGTATTCTTATACATGAGATATTTAAAATAAAGGATGTTTAATGCATTGTTACGTGGTATACACATACAGAAACCTAAATCAGGATTTTTCAAAATACATCTTTCTTTGAAGGGTGACATCGGCTTGACAGGAAGACCAGGCCCTGTTGGCCCTCCAGGAGTTGGTGAGCCAGGACTTGTGGTATGTCATTTTGTTAATCAGTTAAGGAAAAGGTGGTCAGAAAGAAAAAACTCCAAATTTCCCCTCATAAAATGAGATATATGTGACTTAAACAATACTATCTCTTTTCAATCCTTCCACTAATTCTGCCTCTCCCATATCCAAAGTAATCTGTTTGTCATTTTGCTTACAAATAGGAAACGCTTCCAAAGGCTTCTAAGTATCTTAGTCTCCTGACTTGCTGTGAAACTTGGCATCTATTGCAGAATCCAATAAATATATAAACAAATGATTCCTTGATATATTAAAAAACACAACTTCTAACTTCTTAGCTGACTGCTTTTCATTACCCTTAGAACATTTGCATGAGCATGCATTTGAGGAGCATTTCAACCACTGCAGCATTATGAACAGCTATAGTTAAAAAACTCCCCTGGAGCCATTCAGGTTGTATAAGTGGCACCAGAATTTGAACAGTATTACCGTCCTCCTCCTGACATTTACTCAACATATTAGAGAGAATTCAGAAAAACGGTATGTCAATATTACTGTTCCTTTTTTTCAAAATGCCAGTCAGCACCTTTTTGTGAGTTACAGTACAGCAGACTGAATTCTCTTCAGTTGATCAAAAGAACCCTAGAGCAACTATAACAGGAATTATTTCCATTTTCCTTCTTTTATTTTTACAGATACCTTTTCACTATTAGCAAGAAATATATATATATTGATATGTAATAAATCAAAAGGATTCTTTCATAAAAAAAAAAGATTTCATGAGAGAAGTGACTCATCTTAATCCTGTTTAAAAATACCCTACTAGAAGGGAAAGAGCTCTTCTTATTGAAGGACTCCTGAAGAGATCATCACTGGTAATTAGATCAGTGATGACAGCCATTCAGAATGGGCCAGTGGTGCTTCCTAGGTCTCTTGAGTAACAGCATAGACAAAAATTAAGTGCAGATACCTTTATCTAAGAATACAGTATAATTCTAAAGCTGTCAGCAGGACCATTTTCAAGCAGACTTAGGCTATACAGAATAAAACCTACTGCCATTCTATGATTCATCGATTACAGTCAAATTTTTCTACAGCTAGATTTGCTTCAGTCTATTCTGTGTGGCCCTTAATCTGCCTCTCCTTGTCTCTCACGGTTATACTGATATATTGATAAGGGTTAGTAACAATTTGTAAATCAAGGAGTCTAGGGGGTGAAGATTTAAAACATATAAAGTATGTTAAACTATATATGAATCTGTGATTCATAAGTAACCAGAAAGTAATCTTGTATGCCTCTGGCTGCAGGCCAGAATGCTCTTCACTGTTTCACTGTGAATATCATATTACTGTGTTATTTCTAACAGGTTATAACTACACACCTCAGAGACCTGCTTTAAACCAACCATGACACAGAACACGTTGTTGTTGATTTGCATGATTAATATATATTCTAGGCCATTTTAAACTTACGTTAACAGGGGCCTCAAGGACCGCAAGGTATTCAAGGAGAAAGAGGTTCACCAGGAGAAGGACTTCCAGGAGCAAAGGTACAGCAACAGAACTGGGGCTTAAGACCAGAGGGTCACCATTAAATGAGTGCATACCAAAATAAGTCCGTCACACACAAGTGAATCTGAGAAATTACTTTATAAAGTAACACTTACTTAAAGTAACATTTAATTTTACAACAGCCTCCAGCATCTGACTTTACGTAACCAACTACAGAAGTAATCCTTCTGGTGAAAAGAAAAGCCTTTTTTGCTGTTGTTTTCTAAATGCTTTTATGCAGGTATCTTTGATCTTATTCAAGACAGGCTTCTAAGCTTCATAAATATCTTGGCCACTAGTTTATGCCGTTTAGCACAAGTTTGAATTCAGTGTGGGAAAAGGAAGTTGCTGTTTCTAATTTCCAGACACAGTGGAAAGAAATTAAAGTAGCACTCATAACTAGACGAAAGGATCCACTTGCTCTTTTTGCTGCCTGCTGAAAACCAACTCCTAAGCTGAGCTGTGACTTTGACCTTTGGTTACAGTAACATAACAACACAGTATGGACATGAGCTAAACAGATAACTGACACAATCTAGACAAAGATTCAGAAGAGTTTCCTAACTTCTAGTGTCTACCCTGCAATAGATTCTCTCCATAGCCTTCTATGCTGCTTTTTCTTGATTATCATAGTTTCAAATGGAACTTAAGAATTAATTGTCTCACTGGGAACTCCCCAGAGTAAGTGGTTACTATTTAAAAAAAAAGGTCTTACAGTAGTAAAAATCACTATATTGCATAAAATCCTCCTATCTGGCTTCTTAATATCCACACCCTGGCTGTATGTGGTGAATTCTTCCATTTTAACAGAGCTTTAAAAACGTTACCAGGCATACAGACCCAGACAGAGAGCTGGTTTATGAGGAGACAAAATTACTAAAGAGTTCCTCTCTCCCACATATCTGTGCAATGAATGTATTTATTTTTTTACATACAACACATTTTATATATACAAAGGCAAATTGGGTTGGAAAAGCAATAAAAAAAATCATAAATGTAGCAATCAGCAATCCCTTTACTAAAAATATTAGTTTTTTGCTTTTCAAAATACTGCAGTGAGATGGGTTTAAATTCAAATGCTGCAAGCAACATGATCACTTCAAGCAATCAGTATATATTTTAGGATTAATTATGCAAGTTATCTAACATAATTGTTGATCGTTTGTATTTGCATAAAATATTTTATCCATAGAAACAGAACAAAGGATTTAAACCAGTTTAATTTAGAAATAACTTCTCCACTATTGAAATTCCAATACATGTGGAAAGAAACATGACAGCAAGTAACACACAGGAACACTACACAGTGGGATCACATATGGAAGAATATATAATTTAACTTAAAATATTGAGCAGTTGAGATAGATAACATAAATTAATCAAAGTGGAATTCTGCCAGCAGCATTCAAACATTTCATTCTACAGAAAAAGAATGCACTGCTTTTTACAGTCAAATGTGACCTGAAGGCAAACATGTATCAAGAGTCTATAAATAGATACATCTAATCCTATAGATGGCTGCCAAGTATGTCAGCTCTCTCACATATTTAAGGAAGTGACTTGTTAATTTAAGGCAAATTGTACAATTGCTTTCTTTTAGTACAGTGTGGGGTTTTTTTTGCTAGAAGCTCAGATGTCAGTAAAAATGGAAAAGGAAACAGATATTCTACAGCATCAAGAGTAAGAAATGCTATTTTAAAAAGAAAGTCATAAGATGTATCCCAGTCAAATGTAAAATGAGACAATTGGATACCAAGGAGATAAAATCCATCTGGATCATAGCTTTATTGAGCTGGGTGTCTTTGACAATTTACACAAGTGAACTATCTGTCTGTACATGTTTTGCCAGCAGCAATACAAGAAAGGCCATTTTTTTTTTTCCTTATCAGTAATCTATGTTTTCCCCAAGACCACTGTTTTTCTCAACAAATATTTAGAAAGACAGTGACATTTACAAATACACTTTACAATGGATTAGTTTGGCCAAGGCTTTATTCTGGCAGTCAGACCCTGATCCCCATACTTTAATGAGATTAAACCATGGGACTACTGAGCAGAAGTCAGCTCTGCTGACACTCTTTAGTATTTTGAAAAATAGATCCAGGCACTGATTTCTTGTTTTTATGGTTTTGGTTTTCTTCATGACAAGGCAAAAAGTCTCTGTAGTTGCTTCAGAGCAATCAGTTATATTTTTATATTATTAATGCCATATTATTTTTTCATGTAGGGAGAGCGTGGTTTTGATGGGCCAAAAGGCCCTCGTGGACTTGCAGGCATCAGCATAAAAGGTGAAAAGGTGAGTAATAAATCCGTCAGAGAATGAACATTGTGCCAATAAATCTACATACATACAAGAGTTGATATTGACTACAAAAGATGTAATGAAACAAGGCACCCACAACAGATCCAAGACAAAACTGTATTTTGTGGAGAGATTTATAGCTCATAAACTGTTCAACCTGTTCTCTTCATATTAAAACAGAAAATGGTGCAAATAGCAATTGATTCTGCGAGAAAGACAAGGTTTAGATAGAAAAAAAGAGCCTGGCAGTTGTCTGCAATAACTGAACTGGCAGGGAATAAATGCATAAAGAAAAAGAAATAAGGCCAGATCATCTACTGACTTCAAGAGAGATTAAGTCAACATATACTAATATAGGAGCTGTTCCAGATTGTTTCTGTTTCTTTAGGCAAATGTGTTTTGTTTACCAGGGTGAATTTGGCCCTCCTGGTTTACCTGGGCCAATTGGACTACCTGGCATTGGAATTCAAGGAGAGAAGGTAAAGTTTTGATTTCCTCCCTTCTCCAGCAAATTGTGTAATAATGGAGAGTATTTTAGTTTTAATCACCAGTTAAACAATCATTTCAGGGAGTGGAAGGCCCAAAAGGATCTCCTGGTTCCAGGGGACTACCGGGACAGGGACTTCCTGGACCAAAGGTTAGGGAATTTTCTGAAGTAAAAACTACCACTCTGCATTTACTGTCATGTTTCCTGGTTAAGAAATGATTTGTCTCATGATCATACTTGTTAAAGTGATGAAGATCAATCTAAACAATGCCTTAGCTGCTTTACTTCCTTTATTAGTATTATTAAACACCTGTTATTAAGATTCTACTCCAGGAAAAAGCCATCTGTTTACGTTTTGGCTCGACTTACCACAGAACCTCCAGGGGCTGGATACGAGCCAATTGAACAGATTACTTCAAAATGCTGCCACAGCAAGGTGTGTCTGCTTCCTCACTTCAGGTGTAGGCCCAGTGAATGAATTGCATTTCACCCACAAGAAGTATTTGTATTTGGCAAAGCAGACTACCAAAATTTCAAGGACGACTTTTATCATCACTATTTCTATTTCAGAAAAATATATACATTGCTTACAGATTGGATGCATTTCTTCTCCTGCTGCCTATTGCCTTATCTGCATATGTTGTGAAACTCACAGTTAACAACAGTCTAAGGTGTTAACTAAGATTACCTTTGCTGAAGGAAAACTGTCAGAATAATTTATCCTTAACAGGTTTGCACAAGACAGAACTGTTAGTGAAACAGATCACCCTTCAAGTGTTTGGAATGGATGATTTTCTGAAAAAGGTGTCAGATAAACCTTTGAATGCCTGAAAGTTACTAAAGAATAGTAAAGGGAGATAGAGGTATAAGTGGATTAAGGATCCTAGTACAAGGAAAGTGGAGGACAAACTGTCTGTGGATGTTAAATATGCTGTTGAAATGCCAGCTGCTTTGGTGGGAAACATTTATGGGGACATATTAATTGGAGATTTACAGCATTAATCATTTCTACCAACAATTTTCTAGTGATAGCTCAAAATATGCTTAGGGAGGGACCTGGAGATTTTCAACCTCCATTACACGGTGCTCAACACATCATATTTAAGACAATTATCACAATAAATAATCTTTCTTTAAATGTAAGCAATCTTTCATAACCTTTCTGTGAGAAATCTCTTTAAATTTTTTTTTCTACTTAAGGGCGAACAAGGCTTGCCAGGAGAGACTGGAGTACCAGGAGAAAGAGGTATTGGAGAACCTGGTTCTAAGGTACATTGTTGATAGAGGAATTATTATTATTATTTATTTAAACTTCAGATTTTTTTGAATAGCCTTTCTGTAGGCAGTTAAATAAGTTTACAAATAGACTTTAGACTCTTGGTCTTTAAAATTTTCAACATGGACTCTGAGTAATCTCCAGAAATAGAATCATTTAAAATAACCAACTCCATAGAAAATCAGCAAGACAATCATGATGGAATCTTTTGGTACAGCTGCCCCATGGTCAGGTCAGTGTTGCAAACAGCTCATCTACAAGTCTATCCACACGATTGTCCAGAATATTAAACAGCTGTCAGAAGTGGCAACTCTGAGCATAAGCTAAATTACAACCAAAGCTGTCAAGGAAAAAAAAGCACTGAACAGCGTTAATTGTGCTGCTCCTTCCATTTTTGCACGGAAGCACAAGATGTAAGCAGAGCCACAGCTACTCTCTCACACCTTGGCAAGGTAAGCAAGCTGTGCTCCTAAACAGAAAGCAGCATGCTTGCTTGGAGTAGGCAGGAAGCTGTAACCAGATTATGTTTGTGCTGAAGGGCCCAAGATATCAAACATCTCCTGTGTTTTTAACAGCCAGATTAACATAAAATATGATAATGGCTGACAATACACTTTCATGTTTAGGGATTTGAGAGAGGGATTGAAAGAAGAAAGAAATTATTTAGTTTCTTTATTTAATTTCACAAAACATAGTAATGCTGAGTAAACCAACTGGACTCCAAATGATCCCATTTCATCTAAAACCAAATCAGGGTCTTTAGCCTTATGTAAATAAAATGAGGTTAATTCCACTACTTAGTGGATTTACTCCGATTTTTCACCAGCAAAATGTGAATCATCATGTTGCAGTCAGCTATATCTTGGATATACTATAAATGCTGCCACAATTAAATGATAGCATGTAATATTCATTGCATAGATAAAATGCACAGTATCAACAATAATAGAGTGGGACATTCCAGGTCATCTTTCTTTCCACTTCTGTGTGATACATGGGAATTATTGTCTTTATAAAAAAAGCTGCAAGATTTGGGCTCATATTCATAAATTCTTGCCATAAATATACATATAAAATTTATCAGCTCTTTAAAAAGAGATTTTCTTGATTCAAAGGAAGAACAGTACCAAGTCTGCATTTAATAGAAGGACTTACTTTTTATTGATGTCAGGGTGAGCCAGGCCCTTCAGGACTCGCAGGTCTGCCTGGACTTCCTGGAGAAGATGGAGCTCCTGGACAAAAGGTTTGTTCATCTCTCTCTGCAGACTGCCTCCTTCTCCCTGAGCATTCCTCAGTTCACCCTCCACTGACATCTAAAGCAAGAAGAGAGGGTTTTCATGGACACGGGGAAAAGGAGCATGGATATGTATTATAAAACTTTTGGTGATTTTTTTTTTTTTTATAGGAGAGTGGTTGTCTATTATCCTGTTCACAGTTGTTATTGTTTTTGTTTGTTAATCCTCCAAATTTCCTGTAACTCAGCAGGATGATCATTGAAATGGCTACAAGCAACTTTTCATAGCCTTAAACCTTGGTAATCTTCTCGAACCAGAAAGCCCATATATTTAAAGATTCTCAAAGGGTTCACTGAGCCCTTAGGAAACATGCTACTATACTTAAAGATTATATACTCAGTGCTCAGTCACATGCTACTCCATGCTTTCCACCCCAAGTTTACAGTGACTATTTCTGAATACCGAAAGAAAATTGTGGGCCCTCTAATGTCAATGGTCCCAATGTCAATGGAGTTTTGCCATTAATTTAGAAAAGATCTGTGATTTTAATGACCATATTCAACTGAATGAAGTGTTTATCTTGCACAATGTCTCTAAAACCCTCCGAAGTGCTGCTTTAACTTTTCTATTACAGGGTGAACCAGGACTGCCAGGTCTCAGAGGTCCTGAAGGTGCTCCAGGGACCGGAATACAGGGGGAGAAGGTGAGATTTTTTTTTTTTACTAAAGGTAAAATTGGAAATTGCAATGCTCCAGGAATAGCTTTGTCAAGATTTTCATTTGTTTTTTTTTTTTTTTTACACAATATAATAATGAAAAAATAGACTTTGAAGAACAGACTAAAGAAGATTTCTAAAAGTGATTTATTGCAGTTTGTATCAGTCTCAGCCTAAAATGGTGACAATAACTTTTCTAATAATAATAAAAAAAAAAAAAACTCCCCAGGACATCTTACTCATAGGAATTCCAGAAATGGACAGCATTACAGTCCCATGGTTCAGAATTCCCAGTATCTGTGACAGTGTCTTGTCCAAGCAATCCACAAAGAGTTACTGATTTTTTGTTGGGACACTTGATCTGCCTGAAGGAAGGAAGACCAAAACATCCATCTGTATTAAAATTACATTGTAGAGAATAGATGCAGATAACATGTTGCAGGAAATAAATAAAAAAATAATACTATACTGGAACTCTTGCAGAGTGATTCTGGACTCACATATTTCATTTTTGTTGTAATGATTACAGTCCCTGTACAGCCCAATAATTAATTAGTAGTTATCCCTACAAACTTAATATTATATATTCTTAGCTTGTTTTACCTGGAAAATTAAGCTGATCAATCAGACAGAATACTGTCATCAGTTGAGTGACCCCATTTCTAATAAATCTGGCTTTAAATACAGAAGGTTACCTTTCAGTGAACTTTTTTATTGCTTTTAAATAATATCTATTTCATGTTAACAACTTGATTCTTCACCTGCAAAGAAGCAATCAACGCCTTTGTATATTGTTTTTTTCATAATATTGACTGTTAAGTCACTTATATGTGAACTATCTAGTTTTAAGTATGCAAATTTAAAACTAGACAAGTACTGAGCAGAATTGACTGATTTACCCAAAGGCAGCAATAGGAACTGCTCATTTGCATCAGTTAAAATGGAATTTCACTGTCTTTCATTGAAATTTACCATTAATTGTAATTTCACTGTCTTTCATTGAAATTTACCATTAATTGCAAGTAACACATTCTAAACATTTGAAGTGTATGACATGTCTTCTCCATTTTGGCAGGGAGATCCAGGCCAGAGAGGAATACGTGGATTGACAGGACCAACAGGAGTGCCTGGCCCTGCAGGACCTAAGGTATGTTTATCAACACATTATGCCTGCAGAATAACCCCTTGAAGTCAAAGTTCTTTATTCTAGATCTCAAAAATAACTAGCCTGGTATGAACGTACTTCCTGGAAGAATATTTGTTTTAAAAGCTGAAGGGGAAGCAAGATAGGGAATTTTGAAGTTTTAAAAAATGTTTCTAGATGTTTACGTGGGTCTATGGTGCATCTTGCTAAGAGATCAACATATATTTTTGAATTTAAGGGACACTAATATTTGTACTTTTATGCTAAAATATTTGGTAAAACAGCATGATGTCTGGAATATACATATGTTACAAGGCTTTATTTTCCTTTAATTAGCTTATGGCTGGTATTCTTTTATGGGCTCAAAGTTTCTATTCAAACAGCTACTGAAAATAAGAGAACTACTACTCCAGGTCCATCCTCTGACTTCTTATGCAATCGTTTGCTATTTATACAAAAAATGGGTTAAAATAAAAAGAAGTACAAAAATGCACTTAAAATAGTATTTAAAAAAATCTATTCTAATGGAAAAATATATGTTTTCCATGTATTTTCTAGCATACTTAGAATACTATATTTCTAGTAGACCTAGAAAACAGGACTGAAGCCCTTGAGTGCTGGACATGGTAGACTAAGTGTAGAATACCTAAGAAGAGGGCTTCCAAACATATATTTATTCAGCGACTGAGAAGAACACCATTTGTATTGATATATCAGAATTATGATAGTTAGCATTTCAGTTGCAATAGTTAGATTTTATTCAAGATGGAGTATTATTAGAATAATAAAAATTATAATAATTTTAATGAAATGAATGAAATGAATAATTGTTCCACAGATGTTTTCTTCGAAAGATGTGTTTGTCCATTCAAAGAAAAAAATCCATTGTTTTTGCTCTTGTTCCTTCACTGCAGGGAGAGCCTGGTGTGCCAGGACGCCTTGGAATGACAGGCCCTCCCGGAAGAGCTGTGCCTGGACCAAAAGTAACATCCACACTCCAAATCCTTGGGTTCATAAACACAACGTGAAATCTATGAAATCGGCCATGCTATTAATAGAAAGTGTCAATCATGTCAGCCACATGACGTTACCTAGCATTTTTCCTAAGAATAGAATGTACCCAGGCTAGTTACTATAATGCTTCAGTACTAAGTAATTGCTGGCTTGAGGTGTGGTTTACCTGATATATCATTTTTTGGGATATCTTTGGATATCAAAATGCTTTCCTGTCTTCTGCTTTTTATGTTTATGTATGTATTTATTTATTTTTTAAACTCTAAAAATCACTCTGCTTGTTTTTTAACAAAATACACCAGTAATCATTACATTTTCTTCACTGCAGGGTGATACTGGATTACCTGGTCTTGCTGGGCCAGTCGGAGAACCAGGGGTTGGGCTTCCTGGGGCAAAGGTAACTCATAAATTGATAATGTCATTTCAGACAGAAGTATAAAATAAGGCAGGATTTCAAGGAAAAAACAGGAAATTGCTTTCGAAGTGAAGTAATTCAATTATTCTTAGGACATACGTCATATAATGCTGGTAGAGTAAAGAGCCGAGAGGAGTCTGTAATACACAGACGCCAAGAAGAATCAGAACATGGGTTAACTAGCAGTAGGAGAACAGATCTTTTTAGTAGAAAAAGATGATGATGAACGAGTAGCTAATTTGTAAGGACTTCCCTTAAATACTACTCCAAGATTGCCTCATCGTAGTTGAACTATGTTCAACTTTTGCTCCTCCTTCCTGGGCTGATGTTTAGCGAAGCACCAAGAAACCTATGACATAAAACAGTTTCTCAAAATAAACTGGAAAAAATTAAAAAAAAAAAAAGATTTCTCAGGCATGTGCAGAAGTAATTCCACTGCTCTGCTGCAGTTTATCTATCTTCAGCTATGAACATTAGCTAAAACAGCTACACAGCGACTTAGTCTCTATGCTAGCCTTTCAGCTGTCTGTCAAGATGTCTGACAAATATGGGGAATGGGATTGAAGTCATTCTTTCTTATATACAGGCCACAGATATAACAACAGACAGAACTCCTGAAAAAGACTCAAATTAGTGTCTTAGAAGTGAAAGTTTCTGACTATCCAATATCCCGATTTTAGTCTAGGATTAATAATTACAATAATCTTTCACAAGGTAAAATATATAAGGAGAGAGATAAAGTCAACTTACTGTATGTGCTTCCAAAAGAAATTAAACTTTCATGTAAAACTCCTTGCCAGTATTTTTACTGGAACTCTCCTCAGCTTTTCTTCTGCCTTCACCAGGGTGAACGTGGCCTTCCAGGACCTCCCGGGCCTTTTGGGCCAAAAGGGGATGGTTATCCAGGTCCAACTGTAAGTTTATAGACTATTTTTATATGTCATAACTATGAGGTGACAGAGACCTAAAAACATTGCTGAATCAGACACATTTGGTGAATTTAGTGTTTATATATGCTAAAGACAACTGTACTTGTGCATGTGATTATCACACTGAGGAATAAAAATTAATGAATGTCAAAATAGAAATTGGAATTTGATGTATTTGTAATGCTTCCTGATACATATGTTCAATCTGATGCCAGGGCTGGTTTTGCACCTGCCTCTCTACACCAAGATCATCTGGCTTGAAACACGCAGGAAAGTCTCTTGCACAGCACACAACCACATGCCAGTGCCAAAAGTCCAGTTCTGGCTAACCAGAAAGTAAAATTTAACCACTTACAGCACACTGTGATCCCACTAACAGAAAATATATTCAAGATACTAGCCATATTGTTTTCAAATGCGTACAGTCAACAGTCAGTCAGTGTAGCCTTAAATTAATAGCCTAAATGTTCATTTAATTTCAGGGCTTGCCAGGCCTTCCTGGGATTCCAGGTGAACAAGGCCCTGATGGAGTTGGATTACCAGGACCTAAGGTACAAACCTCAAATTCTAGAAAAGTAAACTAGAGTGTATACTCTACTACATGTAGATGTAATTCCTACTCAAGGGTCATAGTAAAAATACCATTTTAACCTAGTTTTGATTTACTTATCAATTTATAAAGGTAGATCACATAGAAGATCTTCAAGTTTCACTTCAGAACTGATCTTGATGACGATTATTAGATTTACTGGATTACTAGATTTATACAGGCAATTGGTGCATTGACTAAAGCTATTTAAGCATATTCAGCATCTCTTAAAAAGGATCTCTATCTTTTCTCTGCTCTCATCAAACTCCTGGACATCCTGATAAGAAAAATATGGTATTAAACAGGGACAGACTGAATCAACTCTGATGAGCAGCAAGTAAAAGACTTTTGTTGGCTCTGAGGAACTGAAGATCATTTTGCAACAAGTAAATTGTAATTCTTATGCAAATACCGGTTGTATGACCTTAGAAATCATGTCTTGGGTACGCTCAGATTTCTAGCCGCTATTTTTACTTTGCCTGGCCTTCAGTAATCAACGTTTAACAATGTTTGCAGTTGCAATGTGCTTTTAAATGATTCTCCTCTTTATTCTATTTGGGTATAGGAGACATCAAGATTTCTAGAGACAAATTAAACTTTGTTATTCACTACTTATTTTTTAAGCATTGACTTTCAGGGTGATCCAGGCAGCAGAGGACCAATTGGTCTCCCAGGTCCCCCAGGTAAAGGACTGCCAGGACCAAAAGTAAGCCATTTAAACAATTTGTCTACATTTGTCTTTTTTATAAAAAAGCAAAACAATATTATACATATATATGTGTGTGTGTGTGTGTGTGGCTATACGAACATATCTGCCTCTTTTCTATTCACCAGAAACAGCTAATATCACAAATAAGATAGCTAAGGAATAGAGTGACTTTTAAATATTTATATATTTTCAGGCATTATAACAATGCCTAAAAATAATTTTAAATATAGAAAGCAATGTTTCATAAAAAGCAGCAAATATAGAGGCTCTTACCCTCTCACAGCTCAGCTCTTAAAGCCCATGAAAACAGAAGTATTGCTTTAGAATGTAAATGTAAAAGAACTAGACAAGGTCAAATGCAAACATTTGCAACATGATAATGTATTATTCTGCATAGTGTGGCTTGTAGGTCCCAGAAATTCAACTCTTGTTGACATAAAAGCTAGGTCAATGGCTAAGTAATGTCCCAGGCTGTGCTTGGCTCAGGATATAGCATCCTTACAAATGAGGAAACCAAGAATTTCATATAGAGTGTACTTGAAGAGCAATATAACTATTAAATAAATATTGAACTGTGCAAGTGTGGGTTATTTCTCCTTGAATAGCATGAAACTGGAGTACTTTTTTTTCAGCGTTCTTTTAAAAACAGGCTTATAACTAAGTAACACATGCTGTTAATTTAAAATGTCACATTAGTGTGTTGGTCTTACTGTTAAGCTTAGTGGTAATGAAAGATGCCACACCATTTAGGAAATAATAATCCACTCAAAACATAACTGATTCCATATGTTCCATCAATACAATCCACCTTTCAGTACAGTGTTCATCCGTATCAGCAAGGTGATTCATATTCAATGAAGACTAACCTTCAGTGATTCCTTTGAAGTGGATTTAGTCTGATAAAGCCTTAAAAATCTTTTCTTGTCACAAGAATCAATCTTTCTGTCACTACTTCTAGAAGGATATCCATGCAGTAGAGAAGTGACAGAAAAATGCATCTTGTAAAACAATTTTTTTTTTTTGTTATGAATATATACATATATATATGTATATTTATTCTCATGTGTTTAATTATATTTATTTATATGGGGTTTCTCCCCAGGGAACTATGGGTCGCCCAGGGCCACCTGGATCTTTGGGACCTCCTGGTGAAGGTATTCAGGGAATTAAGGTAAAAATACTCAGTATCTTCAATCCTTAATCTGTGCTCAGTGGTCAATCTGACCTCACAGTATTAAGGAATTAAGAAAGATTTCATGTTATTCATTTTCTTATATGACAGAACCTGCAGTTAAAAATGAAAAGGATAACATGAATATCTACAAATTATGTTCTGTCTCTACTGCTGAAAACAAGCCCAAGGATGTATGTGTACTAAGGAAAGAGGAGCTGGAGGGTCTTTTGTGAAGGAAATAAACATACAAAAGGAAACAAAATAAAAAAAGTCTTTCCCCTCTTTCCAACCTGTCATACCAATGGAGATGGTTTGAACTAGTTATCTGAATTGCTGACTCTGGAACAGAATCCTCTTGTGTAATGTTCCTTTTCATCTGTGTTTTGCACATTTCTATAAGCATATATCAGAAGAAACTAAAAAGTCAGCAGTAAGAAAGGAGAAACAGGAAAGATAAAATAGGATGCGAGTGAGAGAGAGCACAAGAACTGAAACGATGACCATTTTTTAAAAATGTTTTCTATCTTTTTAGCAGACATTATTGAATTATTTGAGAAAAACAGTAAAGTTAGTTGTTGCATTGTATCAGGTGATTCATACACTTTGCACTTTGAAACACCTTCTCATTAAACATTTAAAATTAGCCCATAATGAATGACTACAAAGGGTTAATATCACTACCTGGATTATCATTAGGGGGAACAAGGAATTCAAGGAATGCCAGGACCCCGAGGGCCTCCTGGAGAAGGACTTTTGGGACAGAAGGTATGATATCTAAATCTGAGATAACATCTGGGACCCCAGCCAACATACTAAAGATGCTCATTTGAAGACACAAGAGTTCTGCTAAAAGGGAAAAAACAATTCTACTAAGGTTCATAGGATTTAAGCCTTTTCCATGATCAATTTAGTGTTTTACAGCAGCATCATTTTCAATGTTGTATACCTTAATATCATATGAGGCTTGCCTACTGCAATAAAAAAGAAATTTAGATATCTAAAATTGTTGCCTTTGTTATCCATATAGTTAAGCAAAATTTGGAGAGCACATCAATGGTAAAAGAAAAAGAACTGTTTAAATCAGTTTTTGGATATGAGCACATCAATACACAAAAAGTGCACAAGGTCCTATTTCCTTAGCCTTGTAGAACTCAAACCAGAAGAAGCTAATTCCTTTCTTTGCTATTCCAAAAACCTTCGCTGGCCAAAAGTTTCTCAAAATGACTATTCCCATTACTCATTCTGACTATTTCTTTGTCTTTCTCCTCAATTTCCCTATTCTTACCTTATTTTTCTCAAACAGATATTCATTTCCATCATGCAATATCTCATGAAATCCCTCTCTCTGCATGAACCTGCTTGAGATGGTTCTTTGCTCAAATTGCTTCAGTTACTTTTTCTATAAAATGCATAATCAGTAGTACTGGATATTCATGAAATTCATAAATAGTTGATTTCAAGAGTCTCTAAACAAAGATTTCTAAGTTTTGTCAGAAGCTGAAGGTGAATTTAACAGAGGTAGGTAGAAGGGAATATGAAAAGGAACTCTGACTTAAACTTTCTTTCTGATTACCCACATGTTTTTAAAGGGAGATCGAGGAGCTACAGGCGAAAAGGGTAAAAAAGGAGAAAAAGGCAACCTGGGTGACCCTGGTTTATCTGGAGAACCTGTGAGTTTATCATGCTCATTTTTTAAAACTGCTTAGCAATGATGTGTGTTTTTGCTGTATAAGTAATATGCCTTGGAAATGCTTAAGAAACGGAAAATATGAAAAGCTTTAAAAGCATAAAGAAGATATTTCCATGAGTACCTCAATTTCTCGGTGAAAATCAATCACCATTTTAAAGATGAAACTATGCAAATTCTAACTATAGTTACCAAATAACCTTAGCTGAGATTTCTCAAAGCTGATGAACACAGCAAAATGGGGACTCCTGCTCATAGGCAAGTTTGAAAAAGATGGACAGAAAAATGTGGTGTCCTTCTGATCTGACATTTGCACACAATAAAAATAGGGATACATGAACACTATGGCATAGGATAATAGATGGCAAACATTTGCACAATTTCTCCTTTTCTAACACAGAATTAGTAGGAGACCTGAAATCATTCAATTCATCCTGTGGACACCTCATCACTTATGAGGCTATAGAAACTATATGCAGATAAACCCGTGTTTTAAAGTAAAAGTTCTTAATTGCTAAATATTCTAATTATGGCATTGCTGAAGACACTTTCTGAATTACAGTGTTACTAAATTAATGATCTCTGTTGCAGGGCAAAACTGGACCAAAGGGAGAGCAAGGCCTATCCGTAAGCAAATCCTATTATAAATCCTATTAAATCAACATATAAACACAATGAAAGATATTATCAGTTTAAATACATCATATATCAATTATTATGGAGAATTCTGATTAGAAGAGGTCTCAGTAGTAGCAGGGGTAGTAAAGAAAGAAACCACTCAAAGGCTTCTGACTTTTTCCATGGTCCACAGTAAAGGAGTTACTTCTCCTAAGTCTGAACTAAACCAAATCGTAATTTAATAAAGCATGTCTGTGACTACATAAATACTGCTGAGGTTTATGGTGGAAGCTCAACAACAATGGCAAAAGGTTGTAGGTATTTGCCTAAGTGGAGAGGGAAATCAGTACTATTTAAATACGGAAATATGAATAGGTTTTGACTTTAAGCTAAAGTTTAATGAAATCAAATCAGTGCAAAGCATTCTTTACACTAAGAGTAGTTAATTGTTTCAGAAAGAAGTGTTACTTTTTCGTTACGTTACTGACTCTTACACATTATATCAAATACTTCATTGTAATATATAGCTGTGACTCCAGGCTTGAAAGTTAAAGACTAAAGTTCTTTATAAGTGATATTCGTTATAATTAAAATATCTGACCGCATCAATGTTATACATCATGTGAAAGAGATAAATTGTGAATATTTTCATTTTTTTTTCTTATCTAGAGAGAAGATATAATTAAATTAATCAAAGAGATATGTGGCAAGTATTTGTGAAACTAATTTCAGATCTGTTTTCCTCCATTTACATTATTCTCCCTTCAAAAAGGATACTAAGTCATCATGATTTGTTTTTTTTTTTTCCTTTGCAGGCTGTGGAATTAAATGTAAGGAAATTCCTATGGAGCTGGTATTTGTGATAGACAGCTCTGAGAGTGTGGGACCAGAGAATTTTGAGATTATTAAAGACTTTGTTACTGCTTTAGTAGACAGAGTTACTGTAGGCAGAAATGCTACCAGAATTGGCCTTATACTATACAGTTTAGAAGTTAGGCTAGAATTTGGTCTGAACAAGCATACAACTCAACAGGATGTGAAACAAGCAATCAGAAAAATGCAATATATGGGAGAGGGTACTTACACAGCGACTGCTATCCGCAAAGCAACCCAGGAAGGATTTTTTGGTGCTCGAACAGGTGTGCGAAAAGTAGCTATTGTACTAACAGATGGCCAAGCAGACAAGAGAGAAGCTGTAAAACTAGACATTGCGGTTCGAGAGGCTCATGCAGCAAACATTGAAATGTATGCAATAGGAATTGTAAATACTTCAGATCCAACACAGGTTGAATTCATGCGCGAACTAAACCTGATTGCTTCCGATCCAGACAGAGAGCATATGTATCTCATTGATGACTTCAATACCCTTCCAGGTGGGTTCATCACAGCTTTATTCTGTATAAATATTTCTAAACTCCACCCAGCTAGCTGAACTCATCCATCCAACAATGTCTTGCTTTTCATATGATGGAACAGATCTCAGCTGAATTCTGCATTGTATCCAGTGTTCCTCAGAACAGAGGAAAAGATGTATCGCTTCTCTAGAAATTGGGTTTTGGTGATGAGAAAGAATAGGTAAGAGGTGTGATGCAACAAGACACGAAATGTGCAGATTCCCTTCTCTTAAGGAATGTGGTATAGGCTAAAGAGGCACCACACCAACAGGGGATGTCACTGCAAAATAGGAATTTGCACAGAGTCATTTAAAATAACTTTCTATTTGAATAAGTGCTCAAGCATTGTAAAACAATTGCACTAGAAATACAGAATCAAGCCCACTAAGATAATGTCTATTTACTCACTTCCACTGGGAAATATTTTCATTGAATTATTCACTTGAGTAAGGTAAACAATTGTTTTTCTACTACCATCTACTAACTGATATTCTTTGGTGAGATATGGAAACTCAGACAATACTGACAAATGAGTACCACATATTTTGTACCATACACAGGTTTTATGGACTGGCAAGTTTGTCATAAGTAAAAGCCATAATCCAGAGAGCCTGAAATTACTGTGCTTTGAATTGCATGTGTATTATTTATGTGCATAAATAATCCTAATTCAGAAAAACTCATTGAACCTTCAAGATTTCTTTTAACAGCTCTGGAGTCTAAATTAGTCAACCAGTTTTGTGAAGATGAACATGGTACCTTAATATACAATCCTAATGAAAATGGTGTGAGCCTAAGTGGACCACCTGGCCATTCAACGTCTTCAAGATTTTCACACTACTTACTTCAGAATAACAATGTTAAAGAAAAATCCCTTTCAGCAAAAAGATCTGGAGTATCTACTGTAGAAATCCCTCTGAGTATTGGCAGTCTTGCTCAACCATCAGCTCCGGTATAAAAATTCAGCAATATTTCCTTCCTGTATTTCTTTCTCTGTTGCTTGATGTAACATGCAACTTTTTCTCTACTTTTCTACAGGTCTGGTACTAAAATAGCTCCTTTAACTTGGTTTACTGGAGCTGGGAGTTCCAAATAAGAGTTTTGATGTTGTATGCAGGCAGTTATCTAATTATTACGATTAATTCCTGATGCTGTCACAAGGATTATTACTATTGTGTTTAACGCAATTATGTTTTTGCCACAATGTGAACACAAACCTTGGTTGAAGTGCAATTATTCTGTAATACTTAGCTTTAAAAATAGGTTTTAAACTCAAATATAGTCTGCATATTTCATTTTATAGAATAAAATGCTATAAAAGTCAATTTAGAAACAATATCCCAAGTTTAGGAGTGCAAACCCTCCTAGTAAACCAACCTGCTAAAAATCCTGACCCTTAACACGGAGATCAGAGTAAATGGGAAGGAAAAGCATTAGAGCATCTCTAAGTGGTGAAGAGCTAGTTCATTTTAAGGCCCTAAAGTATTTCAAAAGTGGAGAAAATTAAATGCTTATTTCAGACTAAGCTACCTCCTATGGCAGTTTATGATGTCTATGAAGAACTAGAGGAGGAGCAACAGGCATTCTTGCAATCAGTGGACACCAAAGGTACTTTTATTACAATTCATTTCTTCACCTCCTCATTATTTTTGGCAGATCAAAAATGTCCTCTGTTTTTTTTCACATGCAGCTACAGTATCATCATTGCCATCTAAACCATCACCAGCAGATACAGTGCTGACATCACCTCTTACAACTACAGGGCTCGCACCAAGACCAGGTTATATATCTAACTAACTTTCCATTTTGTTTCCTCTTATCTTAATGCTAACATTTAATAAGATTTTAAATTGGATTTACTCTGTTAGGCCTATATGCTCTCTGAAGATTCTGAGAGTCCATGTTGTGGAAGAGAAGCCATTTTAGGATCTTACAGCAGATCTAGTTGCAGCTCTTGTCTCTCCAAATTCCGAATACTACTGTCTCTCTTACAGCAGAAATAAGGTCAAATATAACCCAGGACAGAACTCATTAATGACACCAAAAAAAGCAACACGGTACGAGCTGAGATTGACCAGCAAGATGGGGATTCTCTTCCAACATTCATTGGAAAGACAGGAAGCATCAGTCTATGCAGATGAGAGGCTTTATAAACAGAGATTAGATAAAGAATGATTTCAGAACTTTCTGAATCAAGAAAAAAAAAAAAAAGCTTCTCCTTCAAGTCTCCTTCGAACAGATATAGGAAAACAGATATATGTTTCTTTTCATATAAAATGTCAGAACGTATTCTTTCCGTCATTTAGGAAATTCACACATCTGAGTTCAAATACTATCTATGACAGGAGCAGGAGGCAAGAGGAGAGAATCTTTCCTGAGTACATGGAGATTACTATGCCAGAGGCCTAATATTCTGTCTCCTGCAATTATTTTTTAATTTTGTAAGTTTCAAGATAACTGTTGTTAATGCCATTACAGAATATCAACATCAAACTTAAAATGAAAACAATGTCTTTTATTTCATGGTATTATTAAAATAAATGAACATACCATGGTCCTTTAGTGCACAGCTGCAGGAAGGAAGAATCATTAGACCATCAAGCTTCATGTTCAAATTTAACCAGTATATACATAATTACTACAACTTACTTATGTATGCAGCACATCTTGCAAAAAGAGAGTGAAGATATATATTCTTATCACCATTCTAATGCCTCTGCTGCCACAGAGAAAGCACATAAAAACCCACAAAATAAGTAGTGTCAAAGCTGAAGTGATGTACTGCAGGAGGATGATGGCCATACTTAAGCTATATAAAAATAGCAGAGGCAACTAACTTACAGTTCTTTACAGATTCTTTACAGTTCTTTACAGATTTACAGTTCTTACAGATTTTTTGGTTGTTCTATAGACTGATTTCTGATAATTATTTTCAAAGTTACCAAACTGCTTGCAACTATTTCAAATGCAGTTATAATACTATTATTTCTCAAGTTAATAAAACAGTGCCAATAAAGGAGCATTTTAATTTCATGAGCTACTAAGATGCACTTTTAAATTGTCTTCAGCTCTAACATCTTTACAAACGTATAGTAAATCTCACTATTGGGTAATTCTAGCAAGAAAAAAAAGAATTTATAGGTAAATTTTTATGCAATTCAATTGATCTTTACCTATGGAATTGTTTCTTTTTTTCTTTCCTTTTTAAAGAAAATATACCAGATCCGCGATGCAAGTTGAGACTGGATCAAGGGCCATGCCGTATTTATATCATAAAATGGTACTATGATAAACAGGCCAATGCTTGTGCTCAGTTTTGGTATGGTGGCTGTGACGGAAATGCAAATCGCTTTGAGAGTGAAGAGGAATGTAGAGAGACTTGTGCATTTTTTTCTAGGGGTAAGAATTCATTTCTCTAAAAATGTTAATTACTAGCAAAATGAAGCTATTGACTGTTTGGGTCAGTTATTAGATATCCAGCATAGCAAGCAAACCCACTAATTAAAATAATGTTAATGCAGTTAAATCATATACCCACAAATGAAAAAATTGCCTACCTATGCCAGCTTGCTTTAATTCTTTCTGCACATATTGTATGATGTACTCCCAAAACAAAGTATCAAAATTTCAGCGGTGTTAAGAGTACACAGATTTGAGGAGTATAGGATTTGCTACAGTAGCTGCACTTCTTTCCCCTGGATTTTGAAAAGCTAATGTTATACAATCAGTAATGATACTGCCATTGTAAACACGGCTTTGAAAAGGAATCCTTTGTTGTTAAAATTATCTTTTCTCTTTCTTACAGAAATCTGATATTTGGCATGGATTTTGCAATGAAGACTTCTCTTTAAACAAAAGTATTCTCATAAATCCTATTTAGTAACTCAAGTGTAAAATAACTGTTTTCAAGTTACATGCAAAGCATTACTCACGGGTTATCAGATAAATACAGAAAATGCATCAGTTTGTTGTTTAGATACTCACAAGACAGGGAAGCAGTTGGGGTATTGACCTTTCCCAACCACATCCCTGCTGTTTTTGATGTAAACTTTCCTCAGTTTCCATTAGTTAGGAAGATAGATATAGTTAAAACACAGCAACAAACTTACATGAAAGACATACCAACAGCTGTTATTTCTCATTTATATTAGGTCATGTCTAAGGTGTTTCCTCACAATGCGTTTCTCTATTTTAAGACAAGTCTCATTTGTAAATGCATTTTAGTATTTTAATATGTTTCTCAAAAGTGCTTTTAATTTACATGCAAAACCTCAACTGCAACATAGTGCTAACAATAAGAATTTACTCTGTATTACTTGTCACTGCCATTTTTTTTTATGTTTAAGCCTGTGTATAAAATCTATTTCATTACTCAAATTAAATACTTAAAAGCTTTTGTTCTAATAAAACATTTCTGGTTTTACCACCTGGAGAAAGTGGGTAGTGGTACCTTTCCATGACTAAAAACTTATCTCTCAGCTAAATTAAGATTTACAGTTAAATGTGCTCCTGATGTAACTGGATTTCTGCCAAAGGCTTTAACAGGACTAAACGTCACAGATTAGATACTCCTGCATATGAAACAATATTATATATATATTTTCCTAAGCAAATGGTAAATTTATCGTATCAAAAAAAAATTTTTTTTTTTTGCCTCAGGCCTACTGAGGCAACATTTTAACTAATTTTTCAGCAATGAGTTTCATTAAACATGCTTAGACACACAGAAAAATTGATGGAGCTATTTTAAAATAATGCTTCTCCTCTGCTCTTTCCCTTCTCCCTCCCCCCTGCCTAATTCATTAGCCTTTCTGCTTGAAGGGACCTCCATGCCTGGGGATATCCTGCTCCTCTATGTGAGCTGCTCAGGTGCTCTCTCTCCCATAGTGAGGCGATGGGTAAAAGGAAAAGCGGAAACAAGAGGTTTTCAACCCTAGTCAAGACAGGGATATTTCCATGTTGGTGGGAAATGAGCTCCTCACAAACACAAAGACAAGCTCCAGAGAAAACACTGGCAAGCATCAAACTGCTTAGCGTATTTCAGACTGCACTTGTGATCATAGCATCTTTGAAAAATAGTAAAGTGTTACAACTAAAGTACAGCTAGAGACAACACAAAAAAAAGTGAAAGGAAAGCTCTGTTAGACCAATTTTGGAGAGGATTTTTCTTTTCCTTAATTTTCATTCACAAGCGTATGGACGTTACCTTGGGAAAAGGAGGGAGAAACGGGAAACACAGACGCGAGCACCACGGCTGCGCCACGCCGCCTCAGGCGCCCCGGGGGGCGGCGCGGCG
>JAWLRI010000130.1:327177-345512 GCA_034781795.1 Crypturellus tataupa | reverse complement strand
CCCAGTTGTCCAGTCTGTCCAGGTCCCTCTGGATGTCAGTTCAAACCCATATTAATCTTTTGGAAAACATAGCCCCTGCTTTTATTTCGCCCTTGGTTTAAATGGCAGATTGAAAATACAGGAAGATATAATAATATAAATTATATTTTATATAGCAAATAGCAATTAGAAATTTGCTATTATTAAATTGTAAATTCCCTTCAAAAAGAACAAATTGTTAATATCTATTTTTTTCTTTTATAGAGTGGAGGATATGTACTTGGTTTTAAAATAGACCCTGTGGAGAAGCTACAGGAGGCAGTGAAAGAAATTAATTCACTTCACAGAGTTTATTCAGCTAACCCTATTTTTGGAGTGGATTATGAAATGGAAGAAAAGGTAGTCTCTTCATTTATTTGAAATTAGAACAATATTGCACTATCACCATTTACAAAATGCATTAAATGTGTATTAAGTATATGGATTTATTTAATTCAGTGTTTTAATTTGCAGCCTCAACCTCTTGAAGACCTAACAGTGGAGCAGGTTCAAGATGATGTGGAAATAGAATCTGATGAACAGACAGATGCTTTTGTGGTAAGCTCAACACAGAAAAAAAAAACCCTCTTATTGTTATTCAAATTTTAAAAAAAATCTAAATCTATTAAAGATAATCAACAAACGAACTGTTAATCTTCCAAGTACACCTGCATGTTATTTAATATTCTTTACTCGAGGAATTTATTCTCTTTATGGGATTTTAATTACTATTTTTAGAACAGTAGTAGCAAAATATGATAATTGTATATAGTTTGAAAACAATCAGTATAGTTTAATGAAATACATTACATTTACAAACAATTCCTTCCTTTTTTTAGAACAGTCTGATAGGTGGTTGTTTCTGTAGGCTCAGCAGTCATCGCAGATACAAACTTGGACAATTTTTAGAAAGGCAACAATAATTTTAAGTTACTCCTGACCACCTGCACATTACTGCCAATACTGCTTTGGAAAATTGTATTGGTTTTCATTTCAGCATTTCAGGAAAACATACTTTCAAATGTAATAGCCTGTCTGTGATCTTGATTAGCTATCTTCAGTAAGATCTGATCAATCCTGTGATCTGCAGGGACTGCACAAATAGAAGGTTTTTATATGATAGCTAGTCTGATGCTTGCCAATTGATGTGGTTCCATAACTCCTCTGGAGTGAGTACCAATATTACTTTTACCCTCTTTTCTTTTGCTATCATTATCTATTCAGATAAGCTTTTATCTCTCCTTCCTCTTTTCCCTCCTCTTTCTTTTCTTTTCCTTTTTTTTTCAATAATTTTATTTCTGTCTTCAGCATGGTTGAAAATCTTTTCCTTAGAGATAGAATTTCTTTGTAATCTTGATGCTTCTCACTTGGATTAAATAACTGCACTGTATACTCTAAAATAAAAACTGGAAGCTGTAAATGATTAGAAGGTGGTTGCCACAGGAAACAACATGTAAGATGTAATGATTGGCTCAACTCCAGTATTCCATGATAGTTGAAAACTGTGATGCTATTCTGTGGAGTCATGTAGAGCTTGAATGAGATCCAACTTCCCAGGAAAGTACTTTTCTCTTTGTGGTCCTCCAGAAGGGCAGTCAAGATTGGGCTCTTTCTGATATGTATGATGATCTAGAACTGTTGCTTGCTCAGAGACTTCCAGAATTCAAGATATTTTCAGATATTGCTTCCCAACGTCATTTTGAGGATGGAGAAGATTGTACTGCTTTTGTAGATCACTGTGGAAAAACTTGGTCAATTGTTCAGTTAATCCATGATCGTTTCTTATATTGGTTATGATGTTAATTGAATTTTGAGACTGCTTACAAAGTTAATTATGAAGTTACAGTTTTTGACACTGAATAATTGCTGCTGCCCGTGAAGCAGAAAATACTAGAGTGATATCAGCAAGTCTTCATGTCAACATTGTTTTATTCAGTATTTCTCAGTATAACAAATGTAACATTAAAAAAATGTAACATTTTAAAATCTTTATTTGGTATGGTGGAAAATTCATGGATTTAGTATTACTTAGTGAAAAAGAATTTACTCTCCAGAGCTTTTTTGTAAATTATTTAAACCTAGAAATTACTTTGATCTTGTTTATAAAACAAAAATAAAACCAAATTAACTGCTTTGTTAAAATTTACCAGAAAAAAATTTATCACAAATTATTTTAAGTGATTTTACCAGATACATTTTTTAATCACAATAGGTTAGTAGCAGATTTGTTTTTAAACAATGTTTTTTCTCAAAGTTGTGAAGGTTTTTTTTTGTTTGTTTTGTTTTTCAGGCTTACTTTGCTGATGGTAACAAGGTAAGACCAACATTTTTGTATTGTCAAATTTATGTTGTGGAAATCTTGATAATTAAATTAGTACAAAATCTATATTGTTTTATTTTCTCTCTCATATCTTTTCCATTCAAAAAAAGGAACATGATCGGGAACCTGTGTATTCAGAAGAACTAGGACTTGCGATAGAGAAATTGAAGGATGGATTCACGCTCCAGGGACTCTGGGAAGTAATAAGCTGATTGAGATTTTTCTGTTATGTATTGCCTAAACAATGAAAGATTCACTCTCCTCTGATTTTGTCACATCTTTAGAAGACAATTCAAAAAAAAAATACAAGGGTAACAAGAGAAAGGGCATACCAAATTTAAAGAACAGGCAAATATTATATAGTGTATAGTCAGCATATGTCATAAAAATATTACTCAAAACCTCTGTATGTGTAAAACATTTGTATTATAGTGTTAGAGTGTTAATTTATTTTCATTTATTTATATGCAGCATTGTACTCTTGTAATGATTATATCTAAATAACACTTCTATAACTTTTTTCATATTATGCAAGAGAAATATAATGCAGAACACTTTGTATCTAGGCATCCTAGTTGTATCGTTGTAGCACTGTACTACAGTACTGATAATTTTTGACAAAATGCTCAATCATTACAAATACTAGTTTTAATATTTATTAATTTTATGAAGTGTTTATCACATAACATTCCAAGTACTTAATTTTAATCTAGATATTCCCATGCAGTTTTTTGCTTTTCTGTTTTTTTGGTAAGAGCAAATTTTTCTAATCTTTTAAAAAAAAATGAACATATATAAATAGCTTCTGCGTTTGACTCATTAGACTTTATGTGTTGTTTTGTGTTAGAAATGAGTCATTGTTTAAAGGAAGATGCAGCTGTTTGATTTCTAGTGAGACCTCTGCACTATTTTCTGTATGTGGAAAAAGTCAAATGAATGATCCTCTCAGCTGTTGGTTTAGCAGCTGACTGTGCTAGTAAAGTCATTGTGATGTGGATATCACCTTTTGTTGGAAATCTTTCAAAGTGTATGTTTTAATTAAATCCTATATATAATGAAAAGATAGGAGAAAGGTAGAATAAACTCTCAGAAAATTTTAGTAATGTTATAACTTGTTGAAGATTCTGTTTGCATTACATTCAAAGAAAATTTTATCATATAGGTAAGTGTTCTCCTGTAGAAAAAAGGCAGTTCATCAAAGCACGCATTTTAAACAACTTCAATTTTATTTTCCTTCTGTATTTTCATTTTTTTCATGAAAATCTAAATGTTTCCAGTCTGAATAGTAAAACCATCAATATGTGCATTTTTTTTTTAATCCACATACTTTTAAAACTATTTATAACGTTTTAGTTTTGGGGTTTTTTATGTTTACTTTTTTTTAGCTAATGTTAAATAAAGTGTTCATTAAATAATACGTAATGGATTGTCTTTTGTTTTCTCATTTACTTTCTTGATTTATTTTAACAGCAATTAACACTATTTATGTGGAATTAAAAAGAATTGATAATGTCTACAGATTATGTGAAATAAAGAATAGTTGCTTTTAATGGCTTAATCATTTTCTTAGCTTCCAAATGTGTATTAAGATGATCAATATGAAATTGAATGTTTTACCAGTGTCTGAAAAAAAAAAAGAAAAAAAGAAAAAAAATCTTATTGCACAGATAATTGATGCAGTGTTTAATTTTTTCCTAATATCCTTGTGACTGATACCATATTAAAATCTGCAACTATGAAATACATTGGCAACTTGTGTGCAATAGTGAGCAGACTCATTACATCTGACAATTAATAATATTTCCATTTAGGAATTCTGTGTAACGTGTATTTCTAATCTTGTTTATAGCCATCTCGCTGAGGATCAGATTCTGGTGTCCTTACTCATGTCAAGTTTCTTACATCGCAAGTTATCTCATTGATTCATCATAGAGAATGATGGCAAAACCAGGCCATAGTGACTAAAAGCAACAGTTGCTTCTTTCAGTCTGACAGCTGCAAGAGCAACTCTTTTTTTTTTTTTTTTTTTTTTTCCACACCATCCACCCTAAATTCCGACCTGTGAGAGTATGTACCTATATTTAGCTAGCAAGATTAAATTGCAAAGCCTTCAGGCTGGGCAAAGCACATTGATCTGCCTTTTTTACAGACAGTCCTTTGTGCTGACAACAGCTAACGCTTTCTGCTCCCCCAAGATTTTAGCAAATCTTTCCAAGATTTTAGCAAAATGGATTCTCAAAGGGAACTCACTGAAGAACTCAGACTTTACCAATCCACTCTTCTTCAGGATGGCCTCAAGGAACTCCTGGAAGAGAAAAAGTTTATAGATTGCTCCCTGAAAGCTGGTGACCGAAGCCTGCCTTGCCACAGATTGATTCTGTCAGCTTGTAGCCCTTATTTTCGTGAGTATTTCTTATCTGAGCAAAATGAAGAGAAAAAGAAGGAAGTAGTTCTAGATAACGTTGACCCCAATGTCCTGGATATGATAGTCAAATACCTTTATTCTGCAAGTATTGATCTTAATGATTCTAATGTGCAAGATATTTTTGCTTTGGCCAGTCGCTTCCAGATCCCATCTGTGTTCACTGTGTGCGTCTCCTACCTTCAGAAGAGGCTTGCTGTTGGTAACTGTTTGGCCATCCTTCGATTAGGGCTTCTGCTTGATTGTCCAAGACTTGCATTTTCGGCCCGTGATTTTGTCTCAGACCATTTTATGCAGATTTGCAAAGAAGAAGACTTCATGCAGCTTGCCCCCCATGAACTTATCTCAATTATTACACCTGACAGCTTAAATGTAGAGAAAGAAGAACTGGTATTTGAAGCAGTAATGAGATGGGTTCAGACAGACAAGGAGAACAGAGTAAAGAGCCTGGGAGAAGTTTTTGACTGTATTCGGTTCCGTCTTATACCAGAAAAATATTTCAAAGATCATGTGGAGAAGGATGACATAATTAAGAGCAACTCAGAACTTCAGAAAAAAATAAAAATAATTAAGGATGCTTATGCTGGAAAACTGCCTGACCCTAGCAAAAACACAGAAAAATCAAACAAGGGGGAAGTAAATGGTGATGTAGGAGATGAAGATTTACTCCCTGGGTACTTAAATGACCTTCCCCGGCATGGCATGTTTGTCAAAGACCTAATTCTTCTTGTTAATGACACTGCTGCTGTAGCTTATGATCCTCTTGAAAATGAATGTTACCTTGCAGCCCTGGCAGAACAGATTCCCAGAAATCATTCCAGCATAGTCACCAAACAAAATCAGGTCTACATTGTTGGAGGACTGTATGTGGAAGAAGAGAACAAGGATCAGCCTTTCCAGTCATACTTTTTCCAGGTATATACTTTGTCATTATTTATGCAATAGTATTTGTGCTCTAATAGTTATTAAAAGGTGCTTTCACTCTGTACCAAACAGAGTGAAATATATATATAACTTTACTTTAAAAGTGTATGCCTCTCAATTTTCACTTAGGCCAGTGCAGCCCATCACTATGACTTCTCTCACATTAATAGCTGCTTCAATTTATGTGTATTATAAGTGAATTATCTAATCTCTGTCTATGGTCAATAGAAGCAAGAATCTGTAGCAAATTATTTCTATCTCAGAAATATACACCAAACCCAAGGGACTTGTATTTTCTCTTTCAAGATTTGGCTGAGGATGAGATCTCAGGAAAAAAAATAGTTAGAATATTTTATCTAGGCACCGGTTTTAATAGTTAAGGTTCCAGATTTTTATCGGTAAAGATGTGTAAGAGTAAGCCTAATGATTTGTAATCTATTTCATGAATTTCCATTAAATTTGGTGAAAAGTTGAATGCTTAACAGGATTGGCTTTTTTAAAAATCTGAAATATTTTTAATGGCAACACTAACTCCCATTTTTAAATGTCATTTTTTTAGCACAATTCCAGAAGTCATTCTGATATACTTACATTTTAAAACTTGAGTCCTCTAAAACTATACATGCACACACATAGGCAGAAGGCTGTTTCCTTGGCAAAGTCAATGTCAATAGACTAAATAAAGTGTTTCAACTTAGTGTAATTTTATATATTTATAAATCTGTATAAATATAAGTAAATTTGAGATAGTCAGCAAAAATACAATTTCGTGTAATTATTACCATGAACTAATTTTGTTGTAGTATTTCTAATAGCTGGCTATATGGTATATTCTTGGATACTAAGACTAGCTCATGCTGAACTCTTGCAACATGCACCTGGCTAAGTGCCTGTTTAACCACATTGGCCTAAAAAGAGTGAAAGTAGGTCCTTGGGAAGGGAAGCACAGTGCTTAGCAGGGACGGAATTTTAAAGCCTTTATATATTGAACATAACAGCTAATAAGTGTTTATAGAGCTACGGCTTGCTGCTATGTTCAAACCCAATAAAAGAGTTAGTTTGAGAAACTTGGTATACACGAGACGGAAGCAGCACTTTGCTAGAGAGGGACTAGCACTGTGTCATGTCTTTAGGTAGGTGTGAATCACAAATCATGGAAGTGTAAAAGTTGTTATAGAAATATTCTTCCAATAGAAATACTGCACTGATGTCAAAATTTATATAATCCACAATGAAATAATCCACTCTCAGTCCTAGAATTCTACATTCTAGAAAGTGGGAATGTGTCAAAACACTAGACTTCCAGATTAACACTAGACATACTGTGATAGAATTGGTACTAAGACATTTTCATAATCCTGCTTTATATGTCTAAACTCATTTCCTGAAATCCTGCTCTCCAGCTTGATAACTCTCAAGCCTAGCTCACTGCTGCTACTGCACACAGTAAAACACTTCATTACCTGTGGATAATGTTTCTTCTGAAATGTTAATGTGGTGCCAAGGAGACTTTCACTTACTAATTCCTTTTCTGCACCTTTAGAACTCCTGCTACTAATTTCTTTGGTAGCAAAAAAATGGGACAAAATATGGTTACCACTGACTCAGAAATGTCTAACTAATTGTTTATTGCCCTGGCAGAAGTAGATATGTATCAGGCCATCCTCAACCAAACGTGCTGTGATCTATACATCTTGTCCTCATAATCCCACCTAGATTTAGCTACTGAAATAACCTTATGTCCATGAACTAAATTCCACTGCTGCAGTTATCTAGTTATTATCTAGTGAGAGTAGAATATGAAGTCCAGGAGATGCATTTTATCATAGAGCTGTTGACCGAGGAACATAATTCTGGAGAAAAGTCATCATTAAGCTAGACCCAGATTTGATTATTCTGAATGAACCTTCCTTCTCACACTCACTTCTTCCTTCATTCCTGTATGTTGTCAAGCAAATTTATATAAAATGGAAGAAAGAAGAAGTTCTTGTTAAATGTTACGCAGCATTTGGGTTCAGCTGAAAGTAAGTTCTCAGGACAAAACAAAAATCTTTTGTATAGACTTTTTGTCCTTTTTCTGCTTTTTTTTTAATATTTATTTTCACCATCCTGAATAGGAATTGAGACAACCTTGGGTATACACCATTAAGGAAGACATCAGTATTCAGGCTGCCTTGTTTGCTTAGGAATTGAGTCTTTACTCACTGCACCTCCAGGGATCACAGAAGTGTTCAGGAGTCTCTCCATACAGTCTCTTTGGCTACCTGTGGCATTTCACACTCCCTGATCAAGAGGAAAGGTCTGAAAGTATCTGGCATTTCTCTTCATACTAGTTAGTATAAACTGCTGAATTTATAGGTGTGGAATGGCAGTAGTTTCTGCTCCCTTCAGAGAGGGCAAGAACTATATGTTCTTTACAATGTATGATGGGAAACACTTAAGATTGGGGGAGCTTTAGGCAAGGAAAGGGAGTTTAAGAATGAGATCAAAGCAGTGAACACTTTGAGGGGGCACAAATGCAAAGAGATGCATGATGTTGTACAGGGTCTCCATGCAGCACAGGTGGATATAAGTTGTCATTCCTTACCTGAACTGACGGACAGGTAGGTAGTTCAGACACTGAGTGCCTCTACCTTTTTTTCTGGGAGCAGTTTTCAATGTGTTGATTTTTACTGTTTGCCTTTCCTAACACTGTCTGTTCTGGTACTCTTTCAGCTGGACAACATTGCTGGTGAGTGGCTTGCCCTTCCTCCGCTGCCATCAGCCAGGTGTCTCTTTGGGCTGGGAGAATCAGACAACAAAATCTATGTAATCGCAGGCAAGGACCTTCGCACTGAGGAGTCTCTAGATTCAGTACTGTGCTATGACCCTGTGTATGTTTAATTACATAATTATGTCCACTGAGGACATGTAAATAATTCACGGTTAGTTGGAAGAGCTAAAATTGTTGTCTTCCTTTTCCAGGGCAATAAAATGGGGTGAGGTCAAAAAGCTTCCCATCAAAGTATATGGCCATTCTACTATCTCAAATAATGGATTAATATATTCTCTTGGAGGAAAAACTGATGACAAGTGAGTCTCTCAAGTCTTTTAATGACAATTTCTATTAGTGATTGCTGCTTTATAGATTATGTGTTCACATGCACAAAAAAAAAATTTGGCATGTGCTTTATTTTTAGTATCTGTGCCAGAGATTGCCAGAGATTGGGCAAAGGGCAAGAGATTATGTTGGACAGCTGTTTATGACACAGTGACTTCTAATATGCCTTCGACTTCACTCTGGTATTGGTCTGCAATGCACATGACCCTTCTAAGCCAAGGTCTTTATTTACAGTACATATACTGGATATATACTCTGTGTGTGTGTGTGTGTATATATACATTTATACATATATAAGGTATAAGAGGAACTAATAAATCTTGCACACTTGCATGTGCACACTCAGCTGGGATAAAAATAAAAATTCTTGTGTCTTGGTGCTTGGAAGTTACTGTTTAACACTTTTTTTTTTTTTTTTTTTACTTCTGGAAGAACATTCCTCCCCACTACATTTCTCCAATACCTTTCTTCCCCAGACCCATCTGAATGAAATACTCCAGGAAAAGGACACAGTGCAAATTAGTACCCTTTGTCATTTGATTTAGTTCTATGGATATGACTAGTATACTAGACCTGCCAAAGTCTCGTCCTTCTCCCTCTTGAGAGAGAGGATTTCATGGAATTGCCGAAAGTTTTACCAGAAATGATCACAAGTTTTCCTTTTTCTCCTCAGGAAATGTACTAATAGAGTATTTGTGTACAATTCAAAGAAAGGAGACTGGAGAGATCTGGCTCCCATGAAAGTGGCTCGCTCAATGTTTGGGATAGCTATCCATAAGGGCAAGATTGTGATTGCAGGTGGCGTCACGGAAGAAGGCCTTACTGCAGCTGTTGAAGCTTTTGATCTGACCACCAATAAGTGAGTGAAATGTTCTAGTTATTTTTAAGCAAATATTTTATCATCCAGACTTTTGGTATCTCTGAGATAAAAGTCACTAAGGTGTTAAGGTGCCTATGTTTCCTCGATGACAGTCCACATATACCACTTAGGAACAACAGCAGTTCAAAAAGCCCTTTTTCCTTATCTCCAGAGATTCTTCCTGCTGCCACACTCCGTTTTTATCCTAGCATAGCTCCCTGGAGAGCTCGTTTACATCAAATAGTATACCCTTTTTTTTTTTTTTCTTTCTCTCTCTTTTCTCTCATTTGTTTGTTTTCAGTCTGATTAGTCTTTCAATTTACTTGACCACGCAGCCACATAAACAAGCGTGCTGGCATAATGTGGGAGAAGTAGGAGAGCTTTATCAAATTTAAACAGTACTGGCACTAAAAACAAAACCACAGCATAAGAAATTAGGTACCTGGAGAGGACTAGCTGAACATTCTTTGGGGACTAGAAATGAAGAAATGAGTCATGAAGAAAATCAAAAGTTGAAACCAGCTCACTTACTAGGTCATTACGGCCAGAGCACTTTGCAGTCAGCATCCTGCAAATTATTATGATTTTCTCCCATCAGTATCTTTGTCTCATTTTCTACTTCAGTTTTCCCTTTTTGCCTCTTATCCATCCTCACAGCTCATTTGTACTCTCATTCAAAATAATGTCTGTAAAGCTTTATTCTAATAGCTCAGTTTCTAAAGTAGTCTTGAAAATACCTTAATTTGTGTGCTAATAACCTCTCCTATCACCAACAAACACATTGCTTGTGTTTTCTTCACTGAAGAACAGCACTATATCTATCAACTTTATACCCACTCAGAAAAAAAAATGTTAAATGAGACCTACTTATACAATTCAACAATAGAAATGATATTTGGGAAAGGAGCAACATTTCTAAAGCACATTACTGATTTTGGACCAGGAGATCTGTAAAAAGTGGTCTCCAGTAGGGAATGTCATCATGGTATAAATCTGTCACGTAAAGACTTGTGTTTACACACCAAGTCCCTGGGAAGATAGAGAAACAGAAGTTACTGCTGATAAATCTCAGGAATCCTTTTTCCTACTACGAATCAATTTCACTCAAATGGTCCTTAGCACCTGCACTTATGTCAATTACAGCTGTATTTTAGTGCATTCAGTTTGAAATATTTTTCATGTTTTTGATATTTTTGTTTTTAGGTGGGAGCTTATGCCTGAATTTCCTCAAGAGAGAAGTTCTATCAGTTTAGTCACTTTAAGTGGATCTTTATATGCTATTGGAGGTTTTGCAATGATTCAGCTTGAAAGTAAAGAATTTGCACCCAGTGAAGTCACTGACATATGGAAGTAAGTTTAGCTTTGATTATACTTTCTTAATGGAAGGCTCTAACTTACCTTTAAGTTTTTAGACACTTGAGAGTAAAATCCATATCTAAGTGATGATAGCAATGCTGAATCACCATGAAAGAACATCTCTCTCCTGCTCCAGAAGACAGGAACATTCTCCTGTAGCATGACGCAGTCTGTAGTTGCTACAGCCTTTTGCAACACGTGTATTATTCTCCATTTCATGTATGGGAGGGAAGTATCAAATTTCAAGAAGCTCTGTTTTGACCTCATCTTGTTAAATGCAGGTATGACGATGAGAAGAAGGAATGGAGCGGCATATTGAAAGAGATCCGATATGCCACCGGAGCCTCCTGCCTAGCGACACGCTTAAATCTATTCAAGCTATCAAAACTGTAAATAAAATGCTGGAAAAATATGATGTGGTGAGGGAGTTTTGATAGACTCTTCTGGTTTTGTTGCATGAAAACATCCCCAAATTCTACAGTTTTGTAGCAGTGTGCTAGTTAGTCACTCTATCCAAGTCTTAATATAATTACTAACTAATCAACAGGAATTGAATTATTGCTGAAGTTTAAAAACCTGAAGAATTTTGACAAACATTTTTTAGAATAAACAAAAAGTTCACTGAGAACTTGTGAACTTGAAAATTCATGGGAATTAGTGATGAAATTAGAATTCTTTACACCCAGACAATCCAGGATATTGGAAGTTACTCTCCACTTTAAGATGCTAAAGAATTAATCAATTGTTAACTACCTATTATTGTATTTAATTTAACTTTTTTATTAACTGATGTTTGTATAACCTGATTTCCCCCTTCAGCAATGTATGTAGATCCTGTATTCTTTAGGCAGATCTTAAAAATATTTTCATTAGGCCATTCTAAAAGTAACTAATCTGATTTTGAAGTGCATATCGAAAACAAAGGTATATTATATCGCCTAAGAAACATAATCTCCACTACAGCTGGATTCGTGACTCAGCTATAAGCAAGACGAAAAGTTAAAAGGTTAACAGTTCTGGAGATTCACTTGCTGTGTCTTGGCTTCTAGTAACAAGGATTTACCTTTTTTTACGCTTTTGTACTTATTTCTAAAGCAAATATTTAACAAAAATCTTTCTCAGAGACGTGAAAGCATTAACAAAGCATTAGTGAAAAGCCTGAGAATAAATGATCATCAAATACCCATAGAAGAGAGGATTCTTCCACCTAATAAAGAACCGATATTTTTTTTCATGTTAAAGCTTTTAACCAGTAACAATTAAACAGTTTTAAAAACTATAAATATATCATTCAATGGTGTCATTTTTAGTGATTGCAACTTGTTGTCACTAGCACAGTGCAAAGAATACAGATTTCCTAGAAGAAGCTTTGCCCAAAAACGCATTCAATTTTTTTGAAGTATAGCACACCCGCCATCTCTATAGAATACCTCTTTTAAGGGATTTCTCCTCTGAATAAAGTGGTTATTGTTAAGTCTAGTGCAATATAATTACAACGGACACATAAGGAAACCTGGAAAAGAAACCAGTGCTGGCAGAACTGCAATTCTAGCTCTTGAGTGACCATGTGCTTTGCCTTCGCAGAGAGAGGTAAGGTCAAGCCCAAGGCACAGCCAGCACAGTTCAGTCCTTAGAGGATGGGGGTACTTACTCTGTGGGCTTTCTTTACTCTTTTCTCCCTTAATGTAGACATCACCACCTTCTCATCTGCTCTTAGCATCCTTTCATTGTCTCCAGGTAAACTCACACAGCTCACTAACCATCTGCACTAGCACACGCTGATTTCATTTAGCAAGAAAATGACTGCAAAGTAACAAACGCAGCACATTTTATTCAAACACTTATTTTAAATTTTGCTTTTTCAAGATAGATATACTTTCTGAATCCACTCACAGCAAATTTTAATCCTTCCAATTGTAAATACCCATAACTTTACCCATACATAACTTAAACATATCTGGCTTGGCATAGAGTGACATTTCAAAAGCAGCTCAATCGTACAGCCATCCACCACTGCTTACTTCAGCTACAACGACTACTTCCTTCCTTGTGCTCCACAGTTGCTACTTCAAGCCCATCTCTACAGAAGCAGGATCGTGCAGAGACAAGTCTGACTTCCAGGCCAAGTTCTGCAACCCTCATCTATGTGCGTGATTGTCTTCTCCATTCCTGTGGGATATAAAGAGCCTTCCGTGTGCTGTGCCATCAAAGCCATCTCCTCAAAGCACTCTTCCACTCTTCTTCTACACAAACAACCCTCTTGGAGCACATGTTAATTTGACCAGAAGCACCATCACCATAAGAAGATAACCATCTGCTGTAGCTTTTTCTCAGCAATCCAACAAATGTGAAGATTGCCTTAAAAGGAAAATGTCCTGAAGCTTCTGTTAGTCATGTCTGTTATTTTATTTTTTTTTTCCTTCTGGCTTCAGCAGTGAATTGATTCAGATTTAACTAACAATATTTTCTATTAGGGGCTGTGAAAAACAATCAAAGCAAGTGACGAGCACTTGCATAGTGGTCAATTAAGAAATGCGGTCACTTTCCTCTACGAAGCTTCAGGGCACGTGGCATTTCACGGAATGGCTACTGCTTATATACAAATGGCAAAAGAACATGTAGACATTGTGTGTGTTAAAGAAATGGGCACAGCTGACAGTCATCATGAGGTAACAGGAACTGTAGTCACAACCTGACAGCTTCTGAGAAAGGGCCACAGTAGGGCAGCAGATTCTACAGTGAATGTTCTCCTGGCTATTCCATTTCTTGCTTTCACATCCCTGTCTCCTAAGCACCCCAATACAAGCCCTAGTTCAGCATCATCACAAACAGCCCAGTCACTGGGAGATGGTTTTGAGACAGGAGAAATAAAACCACAAGTAACCAAGAGAGTATTTAGCCCTCTCAGAAGATTTATCTTGATTTCTGCTTTCAGACTAATTTCAGTCTTTAGTACACTGTTCTAGTCATAGAAAAGGCACATCATTTCTTTTATTTCTATTAGCCACAGGATGTTCCAACGCATACTGTTGTGCTAGTAAGTTTCACCAAGTTATCAGTCCCTAACTAAGCACATTGTCTTACATGAGGATTGTTTCTTCCTTGCCTTGCATAAATCCTTCACTTATATAAACCCTTCCCTAGTTGTGCTTTTCAAGTCACATTTAACAGGAGCACAGGGTGTTTTTAAGAGTCAGGGTGGCTGCCAAAGCTCTGGGGCTAATTCACCTTCTGAGTATGCAGAGCTGTTCCACGAAGCTCCAGCTGTTACTGCTTTGGCACACACCACATGCCCCGGCAGGCAAGGCAAGCAGCCGAGGGCTCCTCATCACCAACCACCATAAGCACGCCCACTCTCTCGTGGAAAATGGCAACAAAAGTTGCAGAAAACATCATATTCTTGGTAAACCTACATTTCAAATTTCTTGGTTTCGCAGCATGAAGACACAGAGATACTATGTTTTGTTGATATTGTGCATTTTGTCACATGCTGAAGGACACATAATTTCCAGCGTATCCGCTGCCTTCTTCCCCACATTATATTATTTCCAACATTTTGCTTGGATACATGTATATCTGATGAAGTGTCCATGCTTTCACCCCAATCCAGCAGATAATAATGTCATTTTACAGCAGCATAGTCACAGACCCATTTACTTAAACTAAAGCTGCCAGAGATTTTAAGCATCCTTACTGCATTTTTATGACCCACTATGACTTGCCTTTTACAATTCCTAACAAATTTAGGATTACATCTCTTGATACCTGATGCCCTGTGCAACCCTTGGTCCAGCTGACTCCTAAAGAGATTTTGAAAATTACGTGTTTTAGGGTTCAAGGAGATAAATTGATTACATGTCTTCAGCATCACTGTGTTTCGTAGAGGTGCTTTTTCAGATATTCTACCTGTGCTTCTTTTGTTGACAGAACCATAGAATTCCATTCAAAGTGAGGAATCTGCAGACAAAATCATATAATCTTAGTGTTACTATTGTCTGATGTAAGGCACAAACCACCTTACAGCTGAGAAAGGTTCTCTGATACCTATTATTGTTCACTTGTAAAATATTTTATCATCTGTGTTCCTTCTAAAATCTAGACTTACTGTTACACTTGAAAGATTCATTTTTCCGTCTTTTTTTTTCTCCCCAAAAAGCTGTAATAGTTGCACAGAAGCAAAGCAGACACCCATGCAAAACAAGCCGTGACAAACCCCAACCCTCTCCCACTGGAGGTATTTTGAAACCCAAATCCAGAGAAAAATTCAAGAGCAGTAGACTTCCTTGTTAATTGGAGTATCAAAGTGGAAATAGTCTATCAGAAGCATAACATTTAGTGTCAGAGAATATGAGAGAGGATGTTATGGATAAAAACAACCAACCAAACAAAATCCCTTAGGCTTACCAAAGAATTCTCTTAAAAATAGAGTAGGAGATGCACTAACTACATATATAGGAGAATGTGCATTCAACAGCCTCCATTGCTCAGCTGTATCTACACTGGAGGCTTCCGGCTGCTGTCTTCCCTGTCACAGTACTACTGCTTTAGCATCCATATCCACCTTGCATCCACCATAAATGGTTCAGTGTAAATGTATATGCACCATTTTTTTCTAGTATCAAAACCTTTTGGTGATGTGAACTGAACTACCTCCTTCACTCTTTCACCTTTACTCAAGCTATGTGGAGACTGAATATGCTGCAATAGGCAATTTGATATTTTGACTTTGGTTTGTTGTAGATGCTTTTAGTGAAGGTACAAGCGCTCTATAGCACTGGCATCACCTTGAAAACAGCTTAAAAATCCGCTCCACCAATCAAAATTTTCTCTTGCACAGCAGAAACTTTTAACTACTATAAGAAAATTATCTATAAGAATCCATGTCAAGGAAAGTGCATCAATTTTCACTACACCTTAGTGACTCCTCACCTGAATTACTCGGTACCCCAACATTTCCAGGTGTCGTTTTTTTACTGCAGATTCTCCTTTCAAGTGATGTGAATCCTTGCTAAAGGCTTGTGGATCAAGAAATTCCAAGGCAATTCTGCAAAAATTAAAAATGCGTTTTAATTTAGGTTTTCCCTAAATATCAAAAAAAGGGAATTTCTATCTCAGTATTGATTGTTGCAGTAAAGTTATTACCAGATACACATCACAACTTCCAGGAAAAGAAAAACTAAACAAACTCACTGAAGCTAGACAAGCTATTTTCCTCTTGCAATTATCTACAGATGCTTGAGCTTTACATGGTTCAAAAAAGCACTTCCTTCTTGTATCTGCATTTGGTTCAAATAGCAAAATCAGCGTAACTAGCATTTTCAAGGTATATTTGAAAAGGTGAGAGGGAAAAATGGTATTTCCATCTCATGATTGAGATGTCAAGAAGGCCTATCTGCACTGGGGAGGCTAAACTGGGGAGCCTAAACTCTTCAGAGTTTGGAAAAAAGAAACAGAAAAATAAATACAGGCTGCAACAATGACTTAGGATATAAGAATCAACAACGTGGTCTAAACTCTAAAATGTAGCTAATGTACTAACCTCTGTGCACCTGGTGGGACAGCAGCATCCTTGATGCCATATTTCGAATGTATTCCCTCCATATCATCCAAAAGTATATTCTGAGGCATACAGGAAAGAGGCTTTTTATTTTTATCCAGAATGCATTCAAAATCTGTGAAAAAAAAAATCTAGTATGCTGTTAAAAAAAGAAAATGAACGTGATCTATATAGTGTTTTAGTTAAAAAAAAAAATAATAATGATAATTAGAGATACCCAAATTTATTATTATTATTGTTTAGACTGTATTTTATACAAATTGTCAAAATTTCTAATTTGTGATACCTTGTGACTCTAGTATCCACAACCTCAGGTGCATTCTAACCTTAGTGGTAATGGTAGGACAAGTGTCTATCAATCTTTACAGGGTAACCTGCTCACCTATTTCATAGCAGTATGGTGTGAGAACAGATACTTTTGTGTAATGGCTTCCTCCTAAGATCTCTGCCAGCATCCTGCGAATGTGCCGTCGTAGTGAATTTATTCTTCTACTGCCTACAAAGAGAAAATAAGGAGTTCATGTATCAACACTTCTATAGCTGAAGTAGTAATTAGTGACATTTTTGTCACAGACAGCCTACTAGATTAAAGCTTTTCCACGCATACCTGGTGTTATTTGACCACAAATATAGAGAGATCATGTAAACAACTTTTAGATGGAAAGTGGCAGATGCCTACTAAGCACAAATTGCCAGTTATTTACGGTGACAGGAAAAGACAGAAGAAAGGAGAGCAAATTTTGCCCAGCTCACTCATATAAATCACAATTTCCATCCCAAGACATTTCCCTATTCACATGCCACAGGCAACACTATTTTCAGGTTTCACCTGTTGCACTGTTTGCTTTTAATCCTGCTTAGATTGTTAAATGTCTATTTAGTAATTGAGCATTTATTACGTTTATATCGCACTATCTGCTGCTTATCTATTACAGACTGTTTCATACACTGCTCTGCAAACCATCTTCAGTCTCAGAGATGAAGTGGCTGAGTTTGATGGATATCAGAGTAGTTCCAGAAAAATAAACAGAGGAGCTTCTGGGCTTGCAGCCACTGGATTTTCTGAACAGATCACTGCCTGAAAAATCTCAGCTACTTCACTCATGACACTGAATACTTGGCCACTAGCCTATTTCTCTGTCCCTCAGTCTTGATTCTTCTGAGGTAGATAAGTTAAAACGGATGCAGCAAGAGTGTTCACGCTGAAAGATTTAAGTGAAACGTTCAGTCTTTTAGATGAAGCAGGCATCAGGGATCTATTCTGAAAACACAGTACCTTATCCAGCTGACAATCCTGATGATCCTGTTCTGGCCTTTCCATTCACCATGCCATACATGCTGTCCCCATATATTTAAATTGTATTTTTTCTGTAGAAATTTCCCCTCCACACATTAATTCTTACAGAAAAAAATGCTTTACTACCACATTACTAGGCAGGGGCATTTTCCAGGAACACATCCTCCATGGATAGGAGGGTATGTCCGAGATGCTGCGTGTGCTAGTGTCGGTATTTCATTTTTAGCTCCAAAAAAGTGCCTAGCAGACTGCTGGTAATGGAGGGAGCTTTTCCTTGCCTGAATTACTTACCTTTAAGCAAGACATGCTGGCAATAGCGCTCGTGAAACCACGGGATGTGAAACTCAGGGCATTCCAGGCAGACTGCTCTGTTCAGCTTCATGAGGCACGTGCGGACCTTCTGCTTGGAGGTAGCAGGCAGGACTGAGTTAAACAAAAGAAGGTGTGAGCTGAAATGTGGAAAACCATTACACTGGGCAAAA
>JAWLRI010000130.1:316788-327077 GCA_034781795.1 Crypturellus tataupa | reverse complement strand
TGGAGGTAGCAGGCAGGACTGAGTTAAACAAAAGAAGGTGTGAGCTGAAATGTGGAAAACCATTACACTGGGCAAAATTGCTACCTCTGAATTCTTTACTAAACGTACAGCCACCTCTCTACCATGGTCTTTATTAACTTCATGTGAAGAATCTTTAAAAGAATCTCAAAAAAACAAGGGAAAAAATAAAAAAAAACAGTTTTACATAATGTTAAGACCAGAAACATAGGCAAAATGAACAATTTAAATTGACTTCTATCATTTATCTGGCAACAGTAAACTGATTGCAAATGACACACAAACTGAGAGGAAGGGAAGCAAAATCTGAAGCAAACACCCGTCTATTTAAAGAGTAAGTAGACTGGTGGGACTCATTTGTTTCAGACAAGAATTGGCCATTATTTCCTGAGCTTTTCACCGTGACACTTTCTAGCTGTATTACTTCAGTCAAGTAACTTCCAAAAATAATTTAAGAGTTTTTAAAATACTGAGTGCAGTAAATTGAAGATAGAATTAACTTTGAATAGACTTCTCTCATCCGGAAACATCATCTGTAGCATATGTCAGTATTTTTAAAACAAAGCGTAAGTTTTTCCCTCTGAGCACTCAAAAAATGACTGGATTTCTACAGAGGAATCTTTCCAGGAGACAATTACTACAATAGCATAATTCTACTATTCCACTTCGAAATCACATACAGGTCCCATTCCATTTTTATGCTAAATACTACATAATTGAAATCATCAGAGAGCTAGATACTGACCTTCAAGCTCCACATCCAATTTGCTTAGGAAAGAGACATTAAATATCATCTTTATCAGAACTGGAGGGAAGTAGCCAGCCACTGCCAAAACATGGCCAAGCAGTACCAAGTGGTGACTTTCGAAACAATCTGTAAAAAACAAATGCAATTATCTATTAACAAATCATATCAACATGAAGGGACTTGCCATGTTTTCCTCCCTCCCCATAACTCACCCAACTTTCTCTCTTTATGTACTAAATGGACATAAAGAACTTTGGTTTATAAGGTAAAACTAGAAGGAAGGTGGAGGAATTCTCTACTAGACATACCTATGCACAGCTGCAGCAAGGAATAAGGCAACATTTCCCAATTCTTGCAAGAGAGAATGAGTTAACCCTAAAAACGGACAATCCTACAATATTTTAGGAGCCAGTAAATTTTCACACAGTTTTCCAAGGCTGTATCATCAAGCAAAACAATTTTGAGTCTCTGTTCATTTTACCTCTACTTTTTTTTTTTTTTTTTTTTTTTTTATGATCAATCATAAAATGTGTGCTCTTTCCAAATGATGACTCCCTGGGGAACACTGCAACAATTATTTCCAATGGCAGCATAGGCAGTTAAGCAGAATTTTCACTCTCTTTGTATTAGACCTCAGGATACCTTGCTAGTCCCTTATCAACAGTATTCCATCTTCTAAAATTGAAGTTTGAAAACCTCAACAGAAACATATACTGAATCTTCAAAGCAGCAATGTAACATACAAATCCACTTTTTTCCTTTTCTTAAAAAAAATGCTATTCTACTCCCATTTTGTCACTATCAATATCTTTCAATGAAACTCACTTATTTGATATCATCATATCATTACCTAATGCACTTACTCAAATTAGAAATAAGATGTTGGATGCAACTCTCAAAGAACTCTTCACTGGCAGGAGGGTCATAGTTCAGAATAGAGAAAAGGTAGAGGATAAAATATATTTTAAATGGATGGATCTGGAATAAGAAATGTTCTAAATTAAGCCACTACACAATATTTTAATATTCTGTTAAAATAGAAAGAGTTTATTAACTATTCAAAACTGAGAGACTTCACACGATGAGTATTTTTAAAGCTTTTTTTTTCCCCCCTTTTATTTTTCAGCTTCCTCTAGACAAAAACATATATAAAAAAATACCCCCACACAAATCATTAAACTGCAGACATTGTTAAAAAATAAAACCTGATGTAGAAGATTAAAATGCTACTGTATGCTTAGATTTTAACAAACACTCGACAAGGTTGCCCATTAAAGATTCTCAAGGAAACTAAATTGTTATAGGATAATATAGAAGGTCTGCTATATAAATAACAGATTAAAAGAGAGGAAAAAGAAAAGAAAATACAGTAATTTCTACCCTGGACACAAACTATTGGGGAGATCCCCACAAAAAATGGCTGTGAAAATATATACCATGAAATGCAGTTTTGTTGTTAAATAAATATATATATTTAAATGACCAAATATAAAACTGAATGTCCATTTGATTTGATTTGCTAATGCTGAGCGATTGAATAATATGAAAGGAATATTAAAGAGAAGTGCAAAATAATATATATAGAAGAAAAACAGTTTGAACATATATAAACAGATGAACTCCAAATCAGCTGCACTGAAAAAATTTCTTAAACACATTCTACTTTGCAGCAAAATCCTCACTGCCACTTAAAATGGTGAGCTCAAGAAAATAAAACCCTCCAGTTACAACATTAAAGTCAATGTATATGAAGTTTGGATCCTATTTCATTCACTACTAACCTGTTCTTTTTTGAATAACTTAAACAGTAGAATAAGGAAAAACTGCAATACCTTGTCTATATTTTGAAGAGTCACAGAAGCTATTCTGTCAAGTAATGGAACACAGTGGTGGTTTGCTTTCATAAGAAAAAGAGAAAACTGCAGCACATTTGCCCATGTTACTTGGTTGAGCAAGCGCTGACAGGCAGCCATAGCTTCTTCACAGAGGACTTCTTCAAACCATCCTCCGTTCACGTACGCGAGTTCCTCCAGCAGCAGATCCAAGCTGTTGGCGCTCCGGAGCCGCCGAGAGCCCCAATGGTTGAGTTCCTGCAGAAGTCCAGCACACAGCTCTGCAGAGCTCTGCCCCAGCGGCTGCCCGTAGTGATTCCATCGCACAAGGGCTGCAGCGATGCAGTTCAAATGGGGGAGCCTGCACTGGGGCAGGACCGCAGCTGCTCTCCTTAAAAGGACTTCCTCCACCTGAGTGGAAGGAAGCATGGCCACAACATGAATTATTGCAGCAACATCAGCAGGTATGACACTAGATTTTAAAAAACTGGAAGAGAGACAGACATAAAAACGGAATATCAGTTTTGGCAAAAGTGCAAACTTTTTAAAAATAAATAAATAAATAAATAAATGATGCACACAAAAATTGCATTTGAGGGTCAGAGGTGCACATCATCCCAAAAAAGATGTGGGAAGAGAACGACATAGTTGGCATCTGTGTGAACTTCTACTACCAGCTTTTTTCAATTCTGAAATTATTAATTTTCCTTCTAGTTAACTCAAAATTTAAAAGAGCCAGAGCATAGGCAGCATCTTAAGCCAGCTGGTGATGCTTCAAGTGCTACTGATGAAAGACACAAGTCTAACAAGGGCAGATTCTGAATCGTTGGTTTCTAGGACCCAGGTAATTTCAGGACCTGGCAAATGAACTTTTTCTCTGCAAAAGACCTGGATGCTGCCTGAGGAACACAAAGGCACATGAACAAAACAAGATGTTCAGCACAGGACTACACTCCTACAAGGGGTGCAGCAGCAGGAGGAGTCATGGCAAATCTCCATTCTACGACTCCTGAGGTGGCTTCTTTTCTGAGTGGCAACTGTTCAACCCTGAGGCCTGTCTAGAAAGTTTTTCAGTCAAAAGTAGAATTTTTCTGCTTTGTACTTGCAATTGTTCTGACTACGGTATACTTATTGCATACTTATTATGTGTTCCTTCAAAAATCAAAGTCATTACCATGTATCCTCCCTATAAAATAATGATCAAAATTACCTGTTGAAAGTCATTATCATATTTATTAGTTGATACTTCCAGGTTACAGACAAGATCATAACCTTTTCCTATGCTCTACTTTATATTTAATAGAATCAAACTGGTTTAAGACTTTGTTACTTCTTTGTATTTTACAGAAATAAAACAATACAATTTAACATCTTATTGTTTAAAATATCAAGCAAATGACTGTTTAATACTTAAACTAAACAGGCAATTACTTTACCAAATAGACACACTTACCCAAACAGCTTTTTTTTGAGTTTTTCGAACAGCTCCAGATCGTGGCAACGCAGCAATACCAAGCACTGTGTTAGCTTTACCAACTGCATTGTATGATAGTTATCCAAATGTTTGTGCAGAATAGAAGCCATTCTGAATACAAACAGAAAAAGACAGTATTGCTACACTAATGTGGAAAACACCACTAAGTGCAATCCCTCACAGGAAGAAGGGCTGTCCCACAGCGCATGGTATCCAAGTCAGGGGCTGCATACATCTGGACCCCAATCCATCCTAGCTACACTCCTGCTTCCCCCCCCCAAAAGATCTGTTTGGTTCATGCAGCTACAACACAGAGTTGTTGCCCACAAACTGTGTCAAACTCTGCTGCATCTGTGTCAAATCTGATGGCAGTTTTTCAGATCCAAAACCTCAACTGCTTCTCCCTTCAGTGTATCAAAAATATTACCTCTCTATAAACCACATTCAATTAAAAACTGCAGGAAATTTGGCACAAATTCTTACTTAAAGAAGCAATACCTATTATTTTAAAATAGGGTGTGATAACCTGAAGAAATAATTTGCGATAGTAACAGGATTTGCTAGATGGGATAGGGTGACTTACTACCTTCTCATTTGTCTCTTTAGTTAACAGTAACAAAATCAGGAAAACTAAGGCTATATTCACTCAAATAGGACCATATATCGGTAAATAAGTTAAGAAAGGTATTATACTATCCCGACGAGACAGAATTGCCTTCTGTGACAATTTCTGAATTGCTACAAATACTTTTGGTCAGATGGGATATTCTAAAGTCTGTAAATAGTTATATACAGAGTATATACAGACAGACAGAACTACCTACCCCTCACACCCAGCTTATTGCATATTACGGTTTTCCATACTAAATGGAAGTAGTTTACCTATAGAAAGCAATTTTCTACTAGGATCAAAAATTACTTTTGGAGTAGATGAGAATTTTTACACTTCATCTTCTGCATTGTCTTTAGTATTACTAATACTTGATAACTGCTAAGTTCTTCTGCCATGTTCACTGCAGTAGCCAGCAATCTAAAGAGGAAAATAAAAGACACATTTTACAAAGAAAAACAGTTGAAAATCTGCAGCAAACATTGTAGCAATTTTCTGTGTCTAGAAAAAAGTAAGTACCAGAAAAGTACCAACACAAATATTTAGAGAAATTTGGGAAAACAGATTCCCCCAAAATAGAGACGCCTGTCCTGCGTGCCCTTTTTCTGAACAACTTTTTTTTAAGATGAAAATGCCTAAGATCAGTTTATGTTGCTCTGATGATAGAAATGAGTGACCCAAACACTTCTGCAAATAAACAACAAAAAAAAAGAAGGTACTCTAAGGCACCAAACAATCCACCAATTAACACACTATACATAACAATCAAACAAACACTGAACTGATTCTAGGAAAAAAAAAATTAGACTGATGACTTCTGCCTCACATTTACCAAAAACAAAACAAAACAAAACAAACACTTTAGTAACTAGGCCATTTAAGGCAAAATCATAATTTGTATAATTGAAGAGCACTAAAGCGAAGCTAATGCAATACTTATGGTTAGTCATATTTTCTATTTTTCTTTATAACTACTACAGTGAATTGCGACTAAAACTGTGGGCCACACCCTACAATAGATCAGAAAGGTCGATAAATAACACTAGCCCAGAAGAGGATTTTCTGGGTGGTGAAAGGAAAAATTTGCAGAGTCAGAGCTGCCACTCAGTATATCATGCTCTAGCTGAATGTTGAAGGGTTTACTGCATGAATGTGTTGAACCATAAATAAATAAAAACATGACTACATTTACCTTTCTCTTATCTTGGGTCCTGCCATAGGCCCAAGAGAAAAAAATAATTTTGTAAAAGTTTCAGGATCATTGTAATCATCTATAGATTTGGACAGCAACTGTTTAGCAACCAAGCGGAATTCAGCATTGTCAAAACCAAGCTGCTCATATAGTCCAAAAATAAGACTAATATTGTATATATCAAGATGGCAGGCATTTTTAAGGAAAATCTTGTTGCATTTTTCTAGCAATGGACGATATGTCAGTTTAACATTTTGAAGAAACAATGCTATCCTCCTGGCATAGTTGAAGTGGACTTCATCCCCTGCCCCCAAGAGCTGTTCGGCCTTCTGTATCAGTCGATCTCGAAAACTCTGTGAGATAACATCAGATAGGCTGATCATCAAAACTGACAGGATCCTAAAAAAAAAAAAAAAAAAATCACACTTACACATTGAACACTCAGTATTAAGTTTTAGATTTCTTAAATAAATTAGTCAAAGCAGGCATATTAGTCAAGGTGTTACTAACTTCTGTCTCAAGAGAAATTTTAGTTCCAATGTAAAAAATACAGCTGAGCAAAAACTGTTTGTCCTACTGAAGCCAAAATTCCACTTTCAGTGAATTTCTAAAGCAATGGGCTTTTTCTACTACTACTTACAAAGTTTTATGTGATGAAAGTGTTTGCCTGAGGCAAGTATCACATTCAAATAAAAGATCTTTCATGTTCAGTGAAAAATAAAACTAAAGACAATTCAATTTCACAATTCTCAAGAAATGGAATTGGGAGAAGAAATACAAGCATTCTTAAAGAAAATCTGCCTTCCTAAGGGATTAATGGGGAAAAACTGATGACCAAAGAAGGAAATGACCATTTAATGACTATTTCATAAGTATGTTCCTCCTCCTTCAACCCTCAACTGGGACTAATGGTGCTGTTTAAAGCAATAAAAGACAGCAGCCTTCAGCAGCCTTTGCTATAATGGCTCAGGGACAATACAAGCAAGAAATAGGACAAAATAGCACCTGATGCTTTTTCCCATTCCAAGCAGATCATTATTTTTAAAATAGTTCTTAAAACAGTTATACAGTAGTTCATCCCAAAATAACTGGGAAAATGCATTCTCCTGAATGAATTTATCCATGAAAACCAATGTCCTTACACAAATCATCCCTCTTCCACAAACCCGGAACTGAAGAAAAGCAACCTTCAGTTGAGAAAACGCAAAGTGTTTAGTGAGCACAGCCCAGTAATTATGGCGTGATGTTTCTCTACTTACCTTATATCATGTATAGAATCCAGTTTCGTGTCCACAATATGAGCTATTTTGCCAAGTAGGGGACTAAAATACATGTGCTGCTTGTATAAACACAGTGCAAATTTAGAGAGAGCAGGCAAATTGAGTCTGTTAAGACATCAAATAAAGAAAGTGTGTTTATTTCTTAATTTTAGTGAATACCTAAAAGCAAAAATATAATACAACAATTACATAACAGATAACATTATATTCGAATTACAAAATATGGAAACAAAATATCAATATATGGCAATACTTCAGACTTCAGCCAAAGTACGTTGTAATGTACAAGGTCATTACTTAAACACCTACAGCTTTTCTATTACCAAGCCATAAATTGTGAAATAGCTAAAATTAATGTGGCAATTTACTCTCTGAATATAATTTTGTGTTGACTAGACTGAATTTATTTACTTGTCAAGTTGTCTCAGTTGTTAAGCTAGGACAGGCAATTCAGTGATGCTAGTGACAAAACTGACAAAAGATCCTGATGTCAACCAGAGAACTGAAATTACAATATCAAAAAAAATAGTACACAATGGGAAAATGCTGAGGTTTTAATATATTATTTTTACTAAAATTAAGATGAACAAGGAGTCCTAATTGCCATTTAAGAGTAGGACACCACAAACTGTTTACTAAAATAAAATTGTAATTAGTAGGGCTTCCAACTTACTTCAAACACATACATCTATACAGATAATGTATTTTAAAATCTTAAAGTGTCAGTTCTCCATTGTAGCACCATTCAAACTTCATCTTGAACACCTGTGCCCCAAATACCATCAATAGTCAAACCATTCATCTTAAAAAACCACTCATAAAACCCTTCGAAAATACAACTGATATTTAAAATACATACAAAATGTTTAAAACTCCAAATACTCTTTGAAAACTCTGTAAAACAACTACACTTGCCATTTACAGCTTTCAAAAAGGATAGCAGCACAGTACTTGCCGTTCTAATCTTTTCCATGCTTCTGTAACAAGCACTTCTGCTAGAGAATCATGGTCTTCAACATTCAGTCTTCAGAACAAAGACAAAACAATTAAAAAATGCTTCTAAAGCTATAAAGAAACCACGAGAGAGATAAATGTGCTTTTATTATTATACAGTTTTACATTTCTATCAATCCCTCAAGACTGATGTATCTAAAAACAGGTTATAATAATTTGTGCATTAATAATCCAACCCCCACTGCAAGTGCAAAACATTAATCATTTTGTATGTGGAAAACTGAGGCATGGGCAAGCTGACTTGCAAACTATCTGGGCCACAGTCAGAGAACCAAAGCTCAGAGAGGACAATCTGCTTATGATCTGAATTTTGACTACAAAGTCTTTAGGACTTCTTTTCAGATACAAAATATAATGTTGCAAGAGGACTGCTAGCCAGCATGGGATTTAACATCTTCACTGTAACATTTTCAGTGAAAAGTTTTCTAATTTTAGAAATGCATCAGCAATAGAGAAGTTAGCAGAAAACTTATTTATATTTATATTGCACTGAATAAAAGGTTTTAAACGGTATATTTTTGAAGTATTTTGTTGAACTGACTTTTGATACAACACAGAATTCAGCATAGTATTGCTTACCTCAGAATACTGTATAGGGTGTCCACCACGACATCATTTTCCATATGCTCTACTTTGTTTTCTGCCAAAATGCGAAGGGTAAGAAACTGGGAGTGATTTCTTATATAGCTGCTAGTCCTCAATGGAAGTGGCTTCTTTTTCTGTAATTGCCACAGCACATTGAGTGCACTTCCCACATGCTTTTCAGAAAGCCTGGCCTTGTTCCTTCCAATGAGACCAAACAGTTCATCTTCATGGGTGCAGCTGTTTATCTGGCTCAGAAGCAGGTCAGTGCCCAGGGTCCGAGCTTGGCAATATCTTTGTGTAAATAAGCAAACTTGCCTCAAATAAAGCATTTTGTTATGTTTACCCGTTGTTTTTAAAGTGTCCGGAAAGATTCTTTCATTTTCCACAGTAAACTATGTTGTTACAAAGTTGGACATTTGAAAAACAGAAACTTATTTTAAATGTCGTCTGTAGAGTTACTGTGCTATGAAGAATTCAGTTCTAATGTACCTGTAATGAGATTGAATAAAGGCAGTTAAATACAGTCAAGAATGAATGGCTCTACTTCCTCATCCCGGATCAGTCTTTGGACACTGTATGTGTTTCTGGCCATTCGTACACCTCCCTCACGTTGTGCACTGAGGAAAACACTTACGTTTTATAATGAACCTCAGGCCTTATGCAAAGGTCTCGCACGAGACCTCCAAGGAATGTGATTGCCCATTTTCAGAGGAAAAATACATTTGTTTGAAGGAATCTTTTGTAAATAGTTTTTAACTAGTAAACGGTCTTTTGCTATTGTCTTGCAAAGCAGACTCAGATAAAATCTATAATTCCATTAAGAATGCCTAAAACAAACAAAAATGTTAACTAAAACTAGCTTAAATAGGGCAGAGGTACTGGGGAAGGAAAGATTTACCGAGATATCTCGTGCCAGACCCCGACCTACGACACGCAATTCCGGCCACCAACAACTCCTGAGTTTCAGGGCTCACACGGAGGCGTCCCCTGGGACTCAGGAACTACCTTCTCCTTTCGCCCGTAAATCACGACCTACCTCCCACTTCACCAACGAGTTAAGGGCTCCCGGCGCGCGGCCACGCGCGCTCTCGGCGCGGGGTTTCCGGCGCTTCCTGGTCCCCGCCTGCTCCGCGCCCGCTTCCTGCGGCGTGCGCTGCCTCGCGCGCCGCTCCCGCTCCCGCCCTGCGCTCACTCCGCCGCCCGCTTCCGTGCCCCGTAAGTGCCCGCCGCAGCGCCAGCCCCTCCGCCCGCAGCGCCTCGCGCCACCCCGGGGCACCTGGGCAGCTCAGCGCGTTACCCGCCTGCCCCGTCCCCCAAAATTCCTCCTCCTCCTCCCACGGCGCCGGCCCGTGCCTCCTTTGGAGGGGACAAGGAGAAGTCCTTTTTATTTCGTTTCCCCCCTACACACTTCGGCGCAGGTATGATGCCCCTCAGCACCGCCCGGTCACGCCGTCCCCTGCGCGGGGCCCGGCGCCCCCGCGGCCTCCCGCTCCCCTCGCGGCCGCCCCCGCCATGGCGCTGCCTCCTGGCGCTCTA
>JAWLRI010000130.1:306179-316314 GCA_034781795.1 Crypturellus tataupa | reverse complement strand
GGGGGAAGCGCGGGGCGCCGGAGCAGCCCAGCATGGCCGCGCCGCCTTGCCCGCGCTGCCGGCCTAAGGGGGCAGGGGGGCTGGAGAAGAGCAGAAGCGCCAACAGCTCCAGTCACTCGTGCTAGCGTTTACCTAGGTTTTCACTTGTTCATTATATTCCAGTTATTCTCCAGTGGCTGTTTGAAGATGGACATGAGACCTTTTATTTTAGTTCTGTCTTGTAAGCTGTGTCTGAACTTCTGAGAAATTGTATTTATTTTTTCAGGTATCTGTTCCACATTACCTGCAGAAGTGCCTGTTTTTTTTTTTTTTTTGTGTGTGTGTGTGCAAGAATAAGTGGTGCTTTTCTGTGTGTGTATGTGTAGTTTTTTTTTTTTTTTCCCTGCTTAATTTGTTACAGTATTTCATTCATTCGTGCAGTAGGGTCCTGCATCATGACACAAGTTTGTAGTGCTACCACAATAGAAAAAAGAGGGAAATGGGAAAACTGCACATGCCTTGTGAAGCATTAGTTTCTCTTAATCTGAAGAGCGTGTAAGTAAGTAGCTTAATTTATCAGGGCCTTTTAATTTTTAGAGTTTGAAAAAAGAATGTCTAATTTCTGCTATATGAAGTCGATACAAAGCAGAGGGTACATACGTAGAATAGAAACATCAGCAGTTCCCTTGTTAGCACCCTTTGGGATGGTACTTCTTACTAAGGCTTCCCATTTTTCCAGCCCTCTTCTGTGAAACTGAAAAACTGTTTTGTAGCTAGCTAGATAACACTGAACTGTTTCCAAAGAAGATATGGAGGAATAATATTCTGTGGATTATGAGTGAAGAATATGGAAGGGACAGAGTTGGGGCTAGAAGGAAGATACAAAGTAATAGTCAAAAGAATAGACCACAAAAAAAAAAAAAATGTCTTCTTGTGGCTCACAAATATGGTTTGGCATTAAAAATTGTATTTCCTACTGTGTTAGGTGATCTTGCTTTATTAAAAACTTCAGTAATTAGGGAAAAGAAGGATTTTTTCTTCTGGAGTTTATTTTGAGGATCATGTAACAGCAGAAAGTTTTAATTTCTCCATTAATTAGATATTGAAAAAGGTCAGCAAAGCTTTCCACTTACAATTGGCAAGAGCACGTTTAGGTATTTTATCATCTTTCTCATTCTAGGTTTCTCTGCCTTAGGAATATAAAACAAGAACATGGGCTGGTGGGCAGACTTCCTTCTCAGCTGAATATTTTTATCCTAGCTGAGATATAACTGTGTGCATTCTTTGTATACTTCGGTATGAGAAGACTTGAGTTCATGTTAGAGTAGCAAACTCTGCTTACCTCCATGGAGGATAATGTTGTCAGGTGCTGATGTTGTCAGGTGTCTCTTCATTTGGGAAAGCAAGATGGGGGGGGCAGTGGATACTGTGCCAGTAAACTAAGAGGGCTTTTAGGAGACTTTCAGCAGGAGAAGAAGATCTGTTGGAAAGTTGTGTAAGTCACTTTCCTGCAAAAATTTTGAAAGTTGCTGGATTTCTTTTAATACCATTGGAGAGAGCAGTCAAGCTTGAAAACCTGTAAAATTCTCTGAGTGATGATGAGTAGAAAGCCTTATTGCATGAGGTCCACACAACTGTGTAGAATGTGAATGTTTTATTTAGGGGAAAAAAAAAAATTAAGTCCACATTATTGAGAAGAAAACATCGCGAACCTGAAACCCATTCAAATATAGTACCATATTCCTAAACTTGCTGACAAAAAAATCTTGTACACATAAATCAGGTAATTCATATTACTGATTTACCTTGTACAGGTAAATAAGTAATATGAAAGCTACCTCTCTCAGTTGTCATTGCTGCTATCTCCGGTTCTTGATAGTAAAACAGGGAGGGAGAGATGCTGATCTTAAGGAAAACGATGGAGGTTGAGGATAGGCTGGTTGACTTTTTTACATCTGTGGTATCATTCTGTTGTTCAGCAACCATGAATTCATTTCCAGTGTAGTCTGTACTACACCGAGTGTTTAGCACTCTTAGTCTACATTCTCACTGTCATTTTAACCTGATATGTGCTGCTCCCAAAATGTTTCCATGCATGGGAGGCAGAGAGAGTAGTTTTCACGCGTATTGGTGATCTGCATGAGTTTTAAACTTACAAAAGTATGAGTGCTTCATTCTGGTGGCAGCCCCTGTTGATACTGGTTTTAGGTGATTGTGGAAGCATGACCTTGGCTTCATGGATCTTCCTGACTCTTCTCCACTGTGTGACGTGCTGATATTGCAGTTGGTCTGTAGCTGTGAGTCCTTCCTAATTCATTTCAGTCTAAAGGAGCTAGGTTATGTAAAGCAGTTATAATATTAGATACTTGATAGATTGGTAATTTTGGCAGAAGAAAAATTTTCTAGACATACTTTTAAGTGAATCCACAGATACAAGCGATAACTCCAGGCAAGAAGGTGCTTGTGAATAGCTTGTGACAGTCATTTTCTTTCCCCTCAGCCTAACTTGAAAGGGGATAGCTGTCTGCAGCCTCGCGAGGAGTTGACCAACTTTATCCTACAAATAACTGAGTAAAATAAGGATGCTGGCACAGATGTGAAGAGATGTAAACCCTAGCTGACACAGATGGTGATGGTTATGGGTACTGCTGTTGTGGCAGAGCTACATACTTTTGGTGTATTTGTTTCATTTCTGGAAGTGGAATTAGGTGTAGATAGAAAGTTCAGCCTAGTGTAGATTTTGGTTTATGGGCAAGCATTTTAGGTATACTAAAGTAAATCTGTTCACACTGCTTTTACTTAGAGGCGCTTCTAGGTGAAGGTTGAGAATGATGAATGGCTTGAACATTTCAGGATATAACTGAGTTTGCAATATAATCCTTTCTGTCAGAGTTTTGGAAGGAAGAAGTGAGCTGACCTTCTAATGTCTTGTATATTGGATACTAGTGTGCACATGCATAGTGGGAGCCTTCAGGCTGACTTTTATCTGGTAAGTTAGTGATATGAACATTAATTTATCAATTTATGAAATTTATTTATTTCAGTAGTATCTGTTTATGTGGGATTAACAAGGTAATAGTTGAAAAGAAATACGAGTGTGGAAAAATAGTTGGATTAAGTTAAAGACAGGGCTCACTGACAGGGTTTCTTTTTGGAGAATTGGGCATGAAATATAGAAGACGGAAGTGTACTATAGGACTTTTTAAAAACCAACCACAGCTGTGTTTGAAATCAAAGATGCACAATGAACTGCAGAAGAGAAAGAAGCACTGACTGCAAAGAATACTTAAGTATATTGAAGGGAAAGACTTGCTTAACTTAAAGGTAGTTAGGGTAAATGTCATTGATGTTTTAGCCTGGTTTGCCAGGGATTTAATAAAGCTTATCCACTCTATTTATTCCATTGGCTCTCTCATTCAAGAGCGCTTTGCTCTCCCCACTCCTTCCTGTAAGTTTTGATTCAGTCTTCCAAATGGTTTCAGGGATGAGATATTCCTGGATTATTTAGGGAAATATTTCCCTAAATCTTGAGCAACATCTGCTCAAGAATTAGGCATGTTTATTTGGGCTGTTTAGTCAGGGTTTTCATACAGTGCAATCGACGCAATTGCCATTTGGAGCCAAATGCAGACAGTATTTAGGGAAGATTATTGGAGGATTTAGGGAAAGTGCAGGGGCACTGAAGGTAATGGGGGAAACCATACTGGTAAATAGATCTGACTTTATTGCAATGTGTGGCATAAGGATTTAGAGCATGCTCTAGGCTTCATTTGTTCCACTTGTCATGGGAGAATATAGATGATGAACTTATGATGAATAAATTTGATGATGAACTTATAGATGAATGAATTAAGCAAAAGTTGGCAAGAATGAGAGTTTAGGTAGACTTCTCTTTCTTCTTTCTCTCGTCTACCTTTTTCTTTATAAAATCTAGTCAAAATTGTGGTATGTATATTGACATTTATTTCATGATTAACTTTAATCATTATCAAAATCTACAACTAAAATTGTATCTCATACTAAGATAGTGTGTATTTATTTTGGCTAAAATCATGTATATAATTCATTTATATGAAATCATGTATATAGTTCATGCTTTCCTCATCTGTTTCTCAATCTAATTGCCCATAAAGCAGAAATTGAGTATCTCTCACTTAAGTCTAAAGTTCACATACAATTGAAGAGTCATGTACTACAGACCCTTGAATGTCTTTAGTTCAGCTAAATGGATTTGCACTTTTATCACAAAAATATTTATTTATCTTTTTATTATTTTTATTTTTCCACTCTCTCCACATGGTTGTATTCTGCTATGGGCAGCCTGTTCCTCAGGCTGATTTCTGTTCTGACACAAGTCTGTCCACTGCCACCTTCCCATCTCCTTTTTCGCTCACCCATGCCGCCTTGTCCTTGTGCCAGGAGTGTGTGTGAATGGTGGCAGGAACTGGCTAGTGTTCTGCTAACCTGACCACAAGAAAATTTTCAGTTAGAACTTATTTCTCCATGGGACTACAAAACTGCTTGTAGTAATAGAAGAGTCAGACACAGGAGCAAGCAGGCTGCTGCTTTTGATGTAGGTTCTGGTTATGTGAATTAATGTATTTGTTGCACAGCTCTGAGGATGGTATTTGTTGAGGTGCTGCATGTTTGCAAAGTCCAGTCAGGCTAAGTTGCATACATGATGAGCTACTGCCTGGTGTTTCATTTAAATGACTCCTGCTTTGTGCTTGGAATTTCCCTTGTATAATCTTGGCAAAACTGTTGGAGTAACATTGTGCACAAGGAGGAAAGAGAATATAGACTAACATGGTTACATTACAGTCTTTGGATTTCTGATAACCTCTAGTTCTTAAGCTGAAAGTGACAGATGGCAACAATAGTTTTTCTAGGCTGTTCTGTGGCATGAGTACTAAAAGAGATTCAGATCTAGAAGAGATTATGTATGCAGTATGTCTAAAATACAGATTTTAGTACTGTTTTCTGGCAACAAAATATAATTAGAACTGAAAATTGATAGGTTGCATCCTATATACTGAGAAGAGTGCTCCAGTCTTAAAAGGTCCTTCTGCCATCATCATGTTGGTTTCCTCTCTGAAGCAATTAAGAGAGATTGGGGCATAAGAAAAGGCAGAGAGTATCACAGTTGTGCGTTATGTTGCAGACTGGTGTTCCGAATGACATAAAGGGGAGTTCTTATTTTTAGTAAGGGGATTGATACAGTCAAGGATATGGCAAAGGCTACATTAGGGTTCTCAAGGTACATAATCAATGGCATGAAAGGAGGAGAAGCAATACAAAGCCGAAGTCGTTTCACTTAGCAGTAACTGTGGAAAACCTGCATCTTTATTTTTTACTGTAGAATGATCTGGTTCCTAATTGGAGCAACTCTTGATCCCATAGCGACAGGAATCCTGGAAAGGCATTTTGAAGAAATCGAATGCTTAGGCCTAGGTATCAAGCTGCAGCCATGAACATTTGACCATTCCTTTCTAATCTTTATGGCAAAAAAATCTGATATTTCTGGAAGTACCCTACTTCCATAATTATTGCAAAGAAGTTAATGAAAAAAATATTTTATTGCTTATTTCTTCACATTCAAATTGCAGAATATAGCTTATAAAATGAGGAGTAGTCTATCCCTTGCGTGGTTAGGGAGTCCTCCCTGTCCCCTCAGTTCTGTACGTGCTGCCAGGGGACTCTGGTGCTCCCTACTTGGATGGACGGTGATAAAGGTGGTCCTGATGAGAGCCGCTTGCGGAGCGGGCTGCGCCAGTTGCTTGTGTGAATAGTAGGAGTTTAATAGAGAAGCAGACCTCCTGTTTAAATAGTGAAGGACACTGATGTTTCTCACGCGCAGAATTTTCCTTTGGTTTGCATCTAGTATTTTTAGTATGTCTGTTAACTCTTCAGAGCTAAGACTTGCAGGTTGTGCCCAGTTGTGCTTTTGTATGAATTCAATAGGTTATTCCTTGCATTGAGCCCTTATTTCCCAGGAGAACATGTTTTTGTGCTTAAAGATTGCCTGTCAGTGTGTTTGCTGTTGGTTTGCAGCCCCAGCTAGGCCTGGGGTGCAGTGCGTGGCTGTCACTGCAGCCGCATCAGGGCTGCCAGGTCCTCTTGTCCGCAACCCTGCTTCTGCTTCACCCTCTGCTATGGTGTTCTACTGCGGGCCTCTGGTGAGCTGCTGCAGGTAGCTAAGAGGGTGGCAGCCTGGCCACAGGCATCTTTATGGGTGAGCGAGGATGGGGAAGCGAGGTGAGTAGCAGCAGGGCTGACCCAGAGCTGACAGACTCACCTCCAGCAGTCAAGAGGAGGTACTGTCCCAGGCTCTTGACTTTTTGTCCCAAGCAGCATGTCCATTCCAGAGCAGGTGTAGTTCGTGGACCAGTTCAATTAATGGAAATGGACTTTAGCAGAAGCTGGCTTTGGGCTTGCGCTGCAGCAGCTGATAGGCTCCTGGGGATGCTGGCCTGCACTGAAGTCGGCGAGGGAGGTGGTGTGGGGGCTGCACATCCTCGGCCACTAACGCTGGGCTCTGGGGTCCCAAAGTAGCCTGGTTACACAGTTGAAAGGTAGCTTTGAGAGCTGTGGTCCCAAAGCTGACTCGTGTTTCTGTGATTTATATTATATCTTGAAGATGCAAGAGTGCTGGGAACAAATGGCTTAAAGTGGTTATGTTATAGCCTCTGTAGAGCCAGAGGGCTTAAAACTCTATATTCCCTATACTATGACACTTAAGCTTCAAGTTAAAACTATTGCAGCAAGTAGTAAAAATAAATCACTCCTTTGGGTCCACAAAACACAAAAATGTTGTAAAGTACTACGAACTTTCAGTCTTTCCTTTTTCTTTTTTTTTGCTATCTATTTTTTATGTATTCCTTTTGTGCTGTTTTTGTTGTCTTTATAAAATCTTCGTGTTTGACTTGAGCATAATTTCATTACACAAAAGTAAAAAATCACTTTAATTTTTATTATTTACAGTATTTAAACTTCTGAAGCCATGGGCGTAAAGGTCCAGAGACCTCGTTGCTTTTTTGACATAGCCATCAACAATGTACCTGGTAAGACAATTAAAATATGTATTCAATATTCATTTAAGTATCTAAAAATAATATGAATAACAATCCACTACATAACAAATGTGGCTTCTTTTTCTAGCTGGAAGAGTGGTCTTTGAATTGTTTTCAGATGTGTGTCCAAAGACATGTGAGAATTTTCGCTGCCTTTGCACAGGTTTGTAGATTTTTAATGCTATTTAGAATTTTTAATATACCATGTTAGTTAGTTTGGCACCTGCATTATTTTTCCCAGCATTTTCTGACATAAAGACAAACGTATAAGGCATTGCTTCTTGGGATCTATAGAGATTTAGCAGATTTTTCGTATACATCTGATGCAAAATCAAAGCAGTTGTAGCTTTGGCTTAGGATGGTGCAGGAAGGATACACTAATCAAGTTCAAATACTGACACAATAAGCTGATTTTCTGTGACTAGAAATTACCACTTACATTATGTAACATTATCCAGTCCTGAACTAAGAGGTCAAGCATTTGGACATCCGTTTTAGTCTTAAGATATTTTGAGGTATTTCAAAGGTATTGCTGGTATTCATTAGTGTCTTTGCTTTGTACTTGGCTGTCATTTTATTTTTCTTTGCAGGTGGAGCCTAGTGACTTTCATCTCTAGTGAAATCTGAGTTAATTATTGAGAAGAAATCAAAAGTTTCTCTCCTAGAAACATTTCCAAATAGTAATATTTTTACTGTGGGCTTCCTGTTTTTCCTGCCTTTTTCTTTTTTTTTTTTTTTTTTTTTTTTTTTTTTGAGAATGCTAATAGTTTACCAAAAGTTTTTCTGGAGTATTATCACAAATATTTTTTTTTTTCTGTCTTAAGCATTTTCTGCTGTCTTTTCCTGTCAGCTCTGACCCCTTCCAGGTCAAGGGTTTGTAGCTCCTATGAATCACTAAGCAGTCGTAATTTCATCAGGATCAGGTGTGTAATTAGTTATGTGAAGTTACCTGGAACACTTTGTATAACTCTCGTGCTGGCTACAGGAAAGCAGACATTACTGGATTTGAAATTGTCTGAGTTACTCGCACAAAATTAGCATGCCACTATTTGAGAATTTTGAACCCTAAATGTATGTGTCTTTTTTTATTTTGTTTTAATGGGTTTTAGTTTGGTATGATGCTTAACCTATCAAATACCCAAAAGTTAGTTTTATTGCATGAAGGTCTTATTTCCTTGCAACTGCAAGAATTTTTTCACTGGGAGTCTTTGATTAGCATTTCATATCAGAAACAAGTAAGTCCATGCTTAGTGATTCACATCACTTAAGTTCAGATTAACTTAAATTCAGATTAACTATTTCACTGCTTCTATTTATTTAAGAAAAATGTGGAAAGTATGTGGTCCAAGTGTTTGTGACAGCAATATGACAGCAAATTATTTCCAATTTTGATTTTATTTCTGTCCTTTCATACTTATTTTTGTCAGTTCTGAAAAGGATATAGAGTCTTCTTAAAACAGGGGTTGACACCTTTTTTTTTTTTTTTTTTTTTTTTTTTTCCCCCTGCCATACAGATGCTAGGCATATGCCACACTAGTTGAAACAAACACAGCTACCCCTTTATCAAAAATCCTGCCAGAGGTGCTTTTATAGCTAAGTCAGATGCATTTGGATGCCCCAGTCTGCTATAGGAAATTTGAGAGGCAACTACCCTTGACAGAAGCTGTCAGTCTTGCAGCTCAGGTGAGGGTATGGGAAGTTACAGTTGAACTGAGTGCCAGCACAGGGAGGAAAAACTCCTCCTTTCAACACAGTCTCAGAGCTTACCTTATGGCTACCTTGAGGTTGGCTCTGCTGCTTGCAGAACTCCACGTTGAGCTTTATGCTGCCTTCACCATGGGTGTGAAGGTAACTGAAGATCTGTCTGTTCCTCTCCTTCAGACAAAGCCAGTTATCTGAAACCTTCACTGACTGTTCAATTTAGGTGAATCCAGAGAGGAGGCTTAGAAAGATTTGTGAGAGCACTTTGAGTTACAAGACTAATAATGTCCTTGCATCACTCTTAGTAACACATTGTACCCTTAGCTGTCGAAACCTCTTCAAGTGTCATTTTTTTACATCTGGGCTCTTAATTTGTCGTCTTGAATTAATTGTAGCTATTCTGGGTAGGAGAAAAAAAATGATTCTTACATATTTCATGTGAGTTGGGTTATATGCTCATCTCTGCCAGAACTGCAGAGGCACAAGCTGGTTTTTGATCTGTTTCCTCCAATGTAATATAAACAAAAAGCTGACAGGTATATGCTTACCTCTCAAGATCATTTTCTTTGGAACTCAGTGGATGATTTTGATCAAGGTACTGCCCTTAGGGATTGTTTTTTTAATAGTGGTGATCCTACAGGTACACAGAGTCACTTTGTTTTTTTTGTTCTTTTTTGTTTTTTTCCTCCCTCTGCTTTAGGTGAAAAGGGTACAGGAAAATCCACCCAAAAGCCATTGCATTACAAAAGTTGTCTGTTTCACAGGGTAGTGAAAGATTTCATGATCCAAGGAGGCGACTTCAGTGAAGGTATGGTGCGAAAAATCCTAATGCTTATGTAATAGAATAGTCCTGTTTATATCCTTTACTTGCATTAATTTCTGTAACTTAACTACTTTTTGTTTTCTGAGTAGGAACCTTACCTGAAAACACTTCACATGTATACGTATGTGCAATTTCTGTTCCATTACCTTAGTGCTCAAAGTTTTATACGTCAAAGTCAAGTTGGTTTGTTTCTTCTTAAAGGAAACAGCAAGGAGATGCTTCTATTATTTGATCATCTTTAGATATCTTCAAGAATAATGCCAGTGATTTGTATTTAGAGCAATAGTTTGTGTTGTAAAACATCCTCAGTAAAACATGACTCTCTTTATGACTATTTTAAGTTGTAACTGCCACTTTTACTCTTTGAAGGAAATGGCAGGGGAGGAGAATCCATTTATGGTGGCTTTTTTGAAGGTAAGTTTAATGAGTTCACTTTTTTTGTTACTATAAGCAATCATGTTTATGTTCTGTAGTCTGAGTTCTGTAAGTATTCATAGAATCATAGAATGCCTAAGGTTGGAAGGGACCTCTAGAGGTCATCTAGTCCAACCCCCCTGCACAC
>JAWLRI010000130.1:281405-306079 GCA_034781795.1 Crypturellus tataupa | reverse complement strand
GGTTCTGTCAGTGACCACCAGTGAAAAGAGGCTGGCCCCATCCTCCTCACTGCCTCCCTTGATGTACTTATAGACACTAATGTCTTTGTTAGGACTTTACTTGCTATAAAGTCTTGTGTTGTTTTTCCACGTGAGGCTATTTTAATGTGGGAGGAGGTGGTTTCTTTTGCTTTCCATGTTTTTGTGTGTGTGGTTTTTGTTTGTTTGTTTTGTTTTTGTTTGTTTTGTTTGGTTGATTTTTTTTTTTTTTTTTTTAATATATATAAACCCCTGTAATGAAAAATAAAACAGAAATCAAATTCATTTAGATTCAGGAGTTTTGCCAGACCTGCCTTTTTGTAACTGTTTTTAAACATGATATTCTGATTCTGAACATACTGTTCTGGGCTTGAGCAGATAGCCAAAAGTTGGGACTTGCCTTTTTCTCTAGTCAGGAGGAGAAAGACACATGATGAAGTCAGATTTTCTTTTTTTATTTGCAGGGGAGAGTGAAGCCCTCTTTTTCTGAGCTCAAGAGAACTTGAGTATTAAGAGGCATTTGTTTTGTCACAGTGCTGTTTTTCTTTTAGTCAATGTCACTTAAGATCATCTTCTCTCATCAGCCTATTTCCCAGCCTGTGTTTGTCCAGAATGTACTGGAACAGTATTTCAGGGAGCAGTTTCATGTTACAGCTAACCCCATCTGATGGCCATCTGCCATATAAAGGGGTGCTTGTAATCTTCCCTGCTCCTTGCTGTTTTTCCTTCTAACATTGGTGCTTGACTGAGCTTGCAGCAAACAAAGTAGTTATTCACTGGTTTTGGTAAGTTTAGGCTACAGTTTTATATCAGGCCTTGGGTTGAATCAACCGTTTGCAACTGCTAGAGAGAGAGAGGTCTTAGCTTGCACTGCTGTGGTTCCCATCAGAACAAACAAAGCTGATCCAGCTTGTTAAACTGCCATTCAAGATGTACAGCAAAAATGCATTTGTTTCCATATTAGTGTTTCAATTCAATTCACTAGGTAAGCCAACAAATGTAAGAATCAACCCAAGTGACTAGCTGGGGTTGGAGAAATGTATGGTTGGGGGAGATAAAAGCAGCAAAACTTTTACCATGTGGCTGTAAGCTGTTTATGCGATGCATCCATAGCACAAATCTGCAGGGTTCTTTTTGCTGATGAGGCTCCTTAACTAGCTCACCAGGGTTAGATAACACCTAGTGCAAGATAGCAGTTCAGGTGGCAGTGGGAGTGGTTATAACTTCCCTTTCGCTACCACTGACTCACTGTGATGCAAGATCACAACAGTACAAGCAATGTTCTTTTCCTCTTTGATTCTTTGTCTTGACGTATCTCTATATGGTAATGAATAAACTTCAATTTGAATGTTTTTACATACCCCAAAAGGCTTTAATGCTGTTTGGTGAATGAAAGGGGATAGGGTGATCTGTTACAAGTGTCTTAAGTGAAGAATGATAATTATATTTAACAGTTTCATTGGGATTTAACCCAAACTGTTAAGATTATTTTATCATCCAAAGTAAAATTCCTTTTATTTAAACTTATTTTCTTCATGGTTAGTCTGACTAAACTTATCTGTGTAGCTAATAAACAGAAGTTGTTTGAAATTGCCATCAAACTCTGTTTTTATTAAAATATAACAAAATAGCTGGAAAAATGAGGGGATTTCATAATGCTGAATGCACCATGATAAACTTTTTTCTACTTCAGCGAGACAAAGATCTACATGTGCAGAGTAAAGATAGCAACAACTTAAAATGATCAGGTCTCTATTAACAGTGATAGGAAACAAATTTCTTGATAAGGAAGTTTCCATTTTTATTTTTTTTATCAGACTAAAAATCTAATTTTCATATTTCCTCGTCTTAAATTGCATTATATGAACTGTAACATCTTTTTAAAATAGTGCCTATTATTCTGGATCTAACTTTAATGCTCTTTTTACTGAAATGGCAAGAATGAGTTTAATTAGGTTATAGCATTTATCTGAGCACATGGCATTTCTCAAGTAATTGAAAGTACTTTTTTTTTTTTTTTTTTTAGATGAAAGCTTTGCTGTTAAACACAACAAAGAATTTCTCCTTTCAATGGCCAATAGAGGGAAAGATACAAATGGTTCACAGTTCTTTATGTAAGTATTAAACTGTTGAAGGAGTGTGTGGTTTGGCTTTTGTAAGCTGAAAGATAACTTTTAATTATTGAAGACTAGCTCATAAACAGACTCAAGGTAGCTATTTTTTCACAAACTCCCAAGGAGGTCACCATTTTCCTAATGAGCATTTTTGGGAAAATTAACTTTTTTTTTTTTTTTTTTTTTTTTTTTTTTTTTTTTTGATCACTCTTGTATTTAGCACTCAATGTCTGCCTTTTTTGTTGTTGTTTTGGTAGGTGTGTTCTAACTCAGGCAGTAATGCAAATTTGTTAGATCCCTGCAGAACAACATTAATGATGAAAGAGAGGGAGAACAGCCCTGGAGTTTAGATAAACTTGATGAGAAATTTTGTATCACAGATGCACAGAACTTTCAAATGGAGTCTCATTGAGATTTAACAGATGTCTACTGCAGAAATATTTTAAGAATTTATATATAAACATATATAGAACTCTTATCTACAGAAAGCATTCTTGAGATTCAAGATTGCATGTTTCATGACTTGAAATATGGTCAGTTGTGCACGTCCATGCCTAACCACGTGGTAGTGCATGTACCGTTAGACCTGTACTTGAGACTACTGACGGATAATGAGTATATTTATCTCAGGATTCAACTTCTGTTATGGCTAACATGCCTTGTAAACTTTGTGTAGTGGGACCTGTGGACTGTTTGATTGCCTACAAATAAAGACAATCACTTATACTTTTCATATCAATTTTTTTGTACATGGCTATTTTTTCCTTTGTTTTTGGAAGATTTTATAATGAGTAGGTTATTTGCAGTTTTGTTCCTTTCAGACAGTTTGCCTTATTTTTATGTTGCTTGAAGCATTAATATAATTTAATAGAGTACTTATATGCTATATAAAGATGGTTGTCTGAGAATTTATTAATCTGTACTCTTGTTTCACCTATGTAAAATGTTAGTCAAAGTAAAAAAATGAATTAGTTTAATGTATAGAACATTAAATAGGTGCATACAGACTTAATATTGTAATAATGTACTGCTCCCCAGTTTTATAAGTTTACTCAATAATTTTCATTTTAAGTATATATTCACTATATATACACATATATACATATATATTCATACATATGTATGTATTTACTATGTATAGTATGTATATACACTATATATATTATATACTTCAAATGCTGACTGCTTTCCACTAAAACTCACATTTTTCTCTTTAAATTACTTCGTTTGACAACAAAAGAACAACTAAACCTACACCTCACTTAGATGGGTAAGTATGTTTTTCTTCTTCTTTTATGTTCATTTGAGGAATGGCTTGAAAAATATAATACTAAGAAGTCATATTTCTGTTTAAATCTTCAGACATCATGTTGTTTTTGGACAAGTCATCTCAGGTCAAGAGGTTGTGAGAGAGATAGAAAACCAGAAAACAGATGCATCTAGTAAACCATATGCTGAAGTACGCATACTGAGTTGCGGAGAATTAGTTCCAAAATCCAAAGGTAAAGTTGAACTGTACATTTAACTGAATTTATTTGAAAGAATTTGATGAAGTTGTGCAAAAGGGCATGTAGTCAAACAAATCCAGTTTTGTTTTTTTGAGATTGTGACTTCAGTTAATCAAAAGTTTATGCAAGACATTTTTAAGAAGGTAAGATATTGATTAAAAAATACATTCTGATACAGGAGGGGGGAAAAAGATTTTTTTTTTTTCTATCAATTACTAACAATAGTCTTTAGTGAAGATTTATCATGCAAAGGATACTTCTAGGGGATTTTGCAAAGAGCATAGCTAGGCTTGATTCATGATCTTCATTGGTGCTTGAGATGACCCCATGGGATCCTTGCTGATAAAAGTGTGTCTTCAGCAAATAAAATTGATTATGGCTGCCTTCATAATTCATTTAAGAATAATTTTACAAATTGGGTTATCCTGCCAATGCAATTTCTATTTAAATATATGTGTGTGTGTGTGTGTGTGTGCGCACGTGTGTGTGTGTATAGAGAGTGAGAGAGAAAGAGTGCTATCAGTATAGAGTACAAAATAGGCTGGTACAAAGTTATATAATTAAGAGGCATAAAATATTTAAAGAATAGAGTCAGTTCTAGAGAGTAGTTAATCTGATAAGTTGTGTTTTGTCTGTACTTTGGATCCAGGTCTCCTTCCTTTCTTCTTTTTTTGTTCAGTCTCTGGAGCATTCATTTTTTTCCCAACTGCGGTTACACATCATTATTAGCCGTTTTCCACCAGCTAGCCGTTCCGAACAGTTGTTTCAGGCTTTTCTGCTCCACACATGCCAAGTTTTAGCAGACTGGCCGTTAGGTGCAAAGTGTTTGTTTTGGCTTCAGCAGGCCAGTTGAGAGTAAAGCCAGGGAGACCTGCTCTCCTTTTGCTGTTGTAGACGCCTGCAAGTCACGTGTCTGCAGAGACAACTGCTTCCAGAGGCCTTTGGTACAGCAGTCCTCATAGTAACAACTTTGTCCTGTCTACAAGTGTTAATTATGATAGTGCTCATGAATAGATATCTGTGAGTATTTGAATACTCTGTGTAACGGTAAGAAGCAGTAGGTCATTAAAGAGCGGCAAATGGCTGAAAAAAAACCCACAAAAATATGAGGAAAAACAAACACACACAAAAAAACCCTCTGAAGAGCAAGTTGATTAAGCACTGGAAAAAGAACATAAAGCAAACATCTGTCCTGTAATGCCTTGAAACAAAGGCACAGTCTTTTGGGGGAGCGTCCAAGTGACTGGGTTTTGTACAGGGAGAGTGGGAGTGTCCTTGATGCACCTGCAGGGCAGGGTAATCGCCCTAGCTGCTCTCAGCCAGGCATTTCTCCATTTCGAGTGCAGTAGCCTGATAACATAGGACTCGTGTAAGAGCTGCTGCACTCCCTGGCAAGTTGAGATGTGGAGAGTGCCTGGCTGTGCCATGCAGAGTGATCAGGTAATTTATGAAGTCTGGCGAACGCTGTAGGTCACAGTGAATGGAGTGGGAAGCAAGGCTATTTCAGATGCGTTGTTAGGTTGAAACCCAACACGGAAAATAACAAAGTGGAGCAGTTTGACTGTAAATAGAAGTCTCCTCACCAACCTTCATTCTACAGGATCAGTGTTGTTTGGTGGTATGGTGTGTAATTGGCTGCAACTAGATTGGTTTGGACTTCAAAATAGTATTTGCTGCTGGGCAGAGAGACAGTTAGAGGTCAGTAGAAAGTTTATCTGCAACTTTCTGCCAGATATTGTTTGCTGTGTAACCAGTTTAGCTATTTTTTGTTACCCCACCCTGTCTTCCAATGTGTGTGTGCACACAGGTGTACACACTTAAAAGATCATTTAGCAGCAAAAATGTGTTAAGATAACTTTCCCTTTTTAAAGAGTTTGTAATCCCTTGGCTTAGTATTTGCTTTATAACAAACTGATACACAATAGCTAGTATAAATTACATCATCCTTTTGGGCACAGGTCTGTGTTGGCCAACAAAGCAAGTGTTTGGCTGGAATAAACAGGTGTTATTTTGTATTACAGATGATAAAAAGGAAGAAAGTTTCATTTGTAAAGGGAGAAATCATTGTGTGCAAGCATTCTGTTTGCTGTATCTGAATATAATTCTCAAATGCAGATCGGTTGCAATAGGTTGGTAGTAGTATTAATCTTGTATTTCTCTTCTCCTCCTCTTTTCCCTGTTTTGTGAAGAGGAATTTTAAATTCTTTGGATAGACCAGGCTACTAAAAGATATGTAAAACAGGCTAATATTTCCAGCCCGTATGAATTCTACTACAAAGATTTGTTTACTCTTCTACAATTTATTTCTAAGTCCAAGCTGAAGACTGTTCCAAGGTCTTAACATATGTTATTCTAAAATATAGATTTTCTGTGGCTAAAAACAAGCTGTTTTGATATTATCATTTATTTTTGTGTATTTTTTTTCTGTTCGATGGTCAAGGTTCAATTTCTTGTTTCTGCAGCTGTGTTATGTTTTGCGGTGCATTGTGGACTAGCTTTGCAATTTGCAGTAACAAAGCAAAACAGTGTTAGATATCAATTATAAAAGCCAGTTTTGATAAGAGTAAGTCAGAAATGACCGGTGCTGCTTGCTCTTCCTTTTGCATTTCTAGGTAGAACTTCTAATTTTGTAACCAGTAGCTTGGTGTAAATTTCTTGACACATTTGAAAATGCCCATATTGTTCAACTGATAGACACCCAGGTGTCTAGTGCTGAGCCTCAAATGCCTTTTGTTAGGTTCTGATATGTTTTTTTAAGTAGTATCACTTTTCTCAAATTAGTCTGACTCTGAACTAGTACTTGAATTGCTTTTGGTATTTTAAGTAGATCTCAGATTAATTTAGGGAGGTGAGAAGGGAAGATTAGTGTCTGTTCTTGACTTGCTTGTTGGCTTGCTTGCCTGCTATCAGAATGCCAGTGAATTGCTGTCCAAAAGACATGCAAAAAATAATAATATATGTAGTAATGGATCAGCCTACTCTCCATCAGGGTTGCTTTTTAATACCAGATGTTAAGTGGTTTGTATCTTTTTGTAGGGAAAAAAAATGATGAGCTGGAGGATTTAGGGCTGTTTAGAGCATGGTTTCGTTAAGCACAAGCCTTTGTTGTTTGTGAATCTTCACTTACCTCTTGGGCTAATTAAATAGCTTCATCTGAAAGCATTCACAGTTGTATGCCTTCTTGCCATTACAAATTTGGTGCTCTAGGTCATATTTGTAAATAAAATATGTTTGAAATCTTATGTGTATTATTTATTTTATTTGAAACAATATTTTCTCTTAAAATACCTTTTTTCATAATTAAGCTCATGAAGATACTAGCTGTTTGTTGAGAGACAACTGTTTGTTACCAAAATATGTGTCTTATTCTGATTTAAAGCCAAGAAAGAAGAAAGAAAAAGACATAAATCATCATCTTCATCCAGTGATTCAGAAAGTTCAAGCGATTCAGACTCTTCTTCAGATTCGTCATCAGATTCTGAGAGTGCTTCTGAAGAGAAATCCAAGAAAAGAAAAAAGAAACAGAAGAAAAATTCCAGAAAACATAAGAAAGAAAAGAAAAAGAGAAAGAAAAGCAAGAAAAGGTCAATTTTGAGAATTTTCTTGATTTTATAAAAGAGACGTTGGAAACGTTTTGTATTTTTACTTCCTGCATACCATAATACTATCACTTTCTTATATGATAGCTATTATATAGATGTGTGTGTGTGTATACGTATATGCACATCTGTGTGTGTGTGTGTATACACACACACTCTAGCTTGTGAGGTAGGTATTGGCAAGGTTGGGAGACAGCCTGTTTTCATGCAGTAGCTTGAATTTTTCTAATTGGATGGTAAAGCACACTGTAAGTGTGAATATCTCCCGGTATTCGCGCCTCGCAGGAATGGGCTGAGACTTTCATACATCGGGCTGGGGAAGTTGCAGGGCTGGTTTGGAGTAGGTGTTGACTGGTTGTTTCATGCAGTTCACTTCTGTATGCAGTCCAAATTTAAGTAATATGCAGTGGGACTCTTGAGAATGTAGTGTGCAGGAATAAAACAAAATGTATACACACATAATAAGCATATAAGACAGAGCTTTACTAGTGTTACGTATGCTTATAGTCTTCTAGTGAAACTGTAAGATGCTCATGTTTCTGAAAATGTTTTCAGTCTGATAGTTTTGCTTGCATTCAGTATGGGATACAACTGTGTAAGAGCAAGTCATGTTTTTCCAAGCCAGCACTGCAACATAGAGAATACTAAATTAGGGCAACGCTACTGACCAAATTTACATTCTATGCATCACTTCTCTGTGCCCAAGCACATTTCACACATGATTATGGTTTGTAGCAGCTATTTGGAATTATAATAGTTTGTAGACAATTATATGTGCAGATGTTAAATCTGAGCAACTTTTCTGATATGTTTTCTTTTAGCCTGTATCTAAATTTAGAATACCTGTAATGTTTGATATTGCAGCATTGGAATTTATAGATCAAAAATATTGGTCGGAAATCTGCTGCACTTATGTAATCTTTGGAGCAAAGATAGCGTGAGGAAAAAAGTAACATCTGGAGCAGTTCTGCTTGTTCTCTAGATTTTTTTTTTATCTTACAAAAGAAAAATACTACTATTACTTGTAGATTTCATCTCCCTAAATGTGTAATGTGTACATTTTCAGTATAATTTTTTGATTATTGTATATTGAGTCAATGTAATTTCTGATTTAAAAAAAAGTCTGTCTTCACCCAAATAACTTATTTTAAATGTGAATTTTTCTCTTTTGTACAAAAACAAAGCTCATCCAGTGAAAGTGAAGATGAAAACCCCGAAGCACAACCCTTATCTACTGTCCGTCCTGAAGAAATTCCTCCTGTACCTGAAAACCGGTTCCTGATGCGGAAAAGTCCTCCTAAAGTAGATGAGAAAGAGAAAGAAAGGAAAAGCAGGGAGAAGGAAAGAGAAAGGTAATATGCATATTTGAACAAGACTATTCACTGCTGACAGGTGCTATGGTCATATGGCTGCTTTTTAAGTGTCTGTAGTGAACCAGTATTTCTTTCCCTGTTGAATAGTGTGACACATTGTGACCACTGCTGGAAGAAAAATGGATTTTTCAGTTTAAACATAACTGTATTCTCTGCCTTAGAAAAATAGGCTTGATGTTTAGAAATTGTTTCTGTGAGTGAAAAACAAGTGATTAAGATAGATGTATATACATGAATAAAATACATGGATAGTACATTGAACAATACATTTAGAATTTATTAGAATTGTCCCATCTGAAACTACAATTTTTTCTTTCAAAAGGGAAAAATTTAAAAATCTTTTGAAATATTTTTCTTTTCTCCAAATATAAAACTTTCATTAGAAATGCTGTAGGAAAGGGAAAAATCTAACTGAGATTTATCATATTTCATCACATATTCACTTTTGATGAATTTAACCTAAAAGATAGTTCAGAACAGGTTTGCCTAGTGCTTATGTTGCAAGAATTTCATTTGAATGAAACGTTAAGAAAAAATGATAAGAAGAAATTTGAGAGCTAATTTATAGATAGCAGTTTTAATTGGAAGTTACTGGCAAGGTGGTGGCTGCTGTAAGCTGCTTAGAAAGGATGCAGATATTGCTGCATCAGCCGGTTACCTCAAATGAAAGTTTTCCATGGCAGCCAGCCTTGCCTGGAGGTCACTGAGGTGGCCCCTGGAGCGCCGCGGGTGCTCGAGGCACTCGCTGCCTGCCACCCACCTGGCAGAAGGAAGCCATGGTGGGCGAGGGAGGGCTGGGCGTTCACGGGGTCCCTGCGGTGCCTCTCCCGGCTGCTGGAGCATCCTCACTTCTCATGCCTGTGAGTGAAACATCACACAGGCCAGGAATCCAGTGCAGACTAATTTCTCCCATGTCTCTGTAGAACTTGAATGTTCTAAAAATGGTAAAAGAAATTAGCCTCTCTCATGAAGAATTAAAGTGTGGTCAATGTGAGTTTATGATGTGTTATTTTGTCCTGGCATGTGTGCTACTCCGTGCACTGTGAAGTTGCTACCAAGAAGTTTAAAGGAAAAGCCACTTCTGTTCCTCACTCAAAAAAACTTTTTACAGATGTATTATCCTTTTCAGATATAGAAGTGTAAGAAGGTTTTTTTTGTGTTTTTTTTTTCATTAAAGTCTCATACAAAGCCAAAAAGTATACTTGTTACTGTCCGCACTAGCAATCAGAAATGAAAGTAACATTCTATTTAATTTGTGAAGAATATTTAAAACTATATGAGCTTTTAATCTTGTTTTTCCTCTTTGTAGTTTTTAAGGTCACGTTAGAAGCAATATCACTTTTTTATTTATTTATTTATTTTTTTTTTTTTAGTAATCTATCAAATTCCCAGTCAACATACCAGAGAAGGCTGTTAGTGACCAGATCTGGAAGGAAAATAAAAGGAAGAGGACCAAGGGTAAATGTTTACAATCTTTTCCCCAAGCCAAACATGCAACTCTCATGATGGAGCACTCCTGCTGCATTTTCGTTAGGATGGTCATTTGAAAAAAAGCCCCAAATAAACAGGTCTCATTGCATGTCACAATTGATTAGTGGGCTGATGCTTCAGAAAAGACAGGAAAAATTACATGTGTGGGGTTTTTTTGTTTTGTTTTGTTTTTTCCAAATTACCACAGTGACTAAAGGATAATAGCCAGTTATGTTAAGCTTTTAAAAGAAAGTTGTGTAGATTTGCATACTGAATTTATTTGAAGATTAAAAAGCATGACAGCAGAATGTAGTATCTTGTTAAGTTGTAAATGTTACTGGCAAAATCATGAGGAGTAATGCTTAAACATCAGAAAGAGCAGAAAGATGTGAGAAAACTTTAATATTGATTAGATCTAGTCTTATTTTTAGCATGGAACCTTATGTTCATGTGCACTTCTTTTCTTTGCGTGAGTCAGCTTGTATATTAAATAGAAAATCCCATACTTGAAAAAGCCAGTGTTTGGTGTTTTGTGTGTATATGAGTACTTCGGAAAAAAATACAAATGCTTTTACTCTTCAGGAGAACAAGCTTGTACAAGAGTTCTACTCTTAGAAGGAAAAAAACAGAAGGAAGTCACTTTTGAGTGCCACAGTTTTAAAAATTACAAATAGCCTAAGGAGAAGAAAACAAAACATCTGTTTTGTACTTTAGGCTGTATAAGTTTTGACATAACAGATGTCAGTAGTTAGAAACTCTGAACAGGAATCTCTTACAATATCAAATAAACAGAATTAAAGGTTAGTTACTAAATTAATCATGAGAAAATGGATGTGATTAATTGTTTTAGAAGTCTAATTCATGATGGAAACTTGCTTTGTTCTCATTTGTGAATCTGCAGGGACACTTGAAACACGAGTTCTTAAAAATTCTCAAGTCAGTTTAGGGAGATATAGTGATTTGCACTATTTGTAAAACAGCTTGCTGAAATGATTGTAAAATCAGCCACCAAAACTTTGTTAAAGCGTTGTGTTGTCTAGAATCAGTGTAACTGCAAATAAGCCAGTTTGTCACTTTTATTTGTTATTTAAGTAGAAATACATAGCTATCACTAATACTGCTTATCATTTTTGGTTCTGTCTTGTGACTTGCTCTTGCAAGAGGCAGATCTTGCATCTGGTGATGCCTTCCCAAAAAAGGGCAGTAGTGAGCACCAGAACTAATGTCGTGTCAGTAGCAGTAGCAGTAATGTGGGAATCGGCTTTTTGATGGGGCTAAGCTGTTAATCAATTCTCCTGATCTTAGGAAGCTATATACTATACATTTTTTACATAACAAGTGGTTTTACAGAAGTATCCTTTCTATCCTTTGAATTTTTAGTTATAAACTTTAAAGAAAAATGGGAAGAAGGGTGTTGGTGTGGCTTGTCAGAGAATTTTCATTGCTAAAAATGTGAGTTACCTTTGTCCCAATAAAAATGAGAGGACTTGTTAGCTTTGAGTACAACAATTCTGTAGTAAAGTCATCTTAAAAATAAGGTATTTGATCAGACCTTTAGTATCCCTTATTTGACCAAATGTCAAATATATTTTAACTGAGTAAATTAATAAATTGTTAATGTTAGTTCAGCTTGGTGTAGAAATCTGATTTGCCACGTTAGATGTAGTATAGAAACAACCACCAGGGATAAAAAAAAAAAAAAATCTTGCTTAACTAGCATAACATGTGAAATTCAACTTTCTTTTCCTTTCTTTTCCTTTTTCAAGCGTTACCGGACACCTTCCAGATCCAGGTCCAGAGATCGATTCAGGCGCAGTGAAACTCCTCCACATTGGAGGCAAGAAATGCAAAGAGCTCAAAGAATTAGAGTATCCAGTGGAGAAAGATGGATAAAAGGGGACAAGTAAGATTGTTTCTTTTCAGAGTATATGCATTTAAATTTGTATGTGTTTAAGTAATACCCATCATCTTAGATTTTTCTCTTGTCTTGCAGTAACTTCAATGAAAATATTATTAACTTTGCTTACTCATTGCCTCATAACTCCTCCTGTGTTTAATCACACTCATTTGTGACGATTGAAGATTTGAAGTTGTTAATGTAGTAATCCTAATGTGATTGAAATTGCAGTTATGAAGCTCTTTCACTTCTGACTTCATTTTGCAGAGTGGAAGAATTCAAAATATTTAAAAGCTATACTTTTCTCTCTCCAAGGAGTGAAATAAATGAAAACAAGAAAGATAATCAAAAAAGCCCAGGAAGAGGAAAGGAGAGAAAAATATCAGACCACGGACGACAAGTTTCTGAAAGTCCAAGCAGAAGAGGAGAAAAGGAGAAGAAAAAAGATCATAAATCAAGCAGCAAAGACCGGGAGGCAAGACGGAATTCAGAAAAAGACGACAAGCACAGCAGAAGCAAGGCCAAGAAGAGAGCTAAGTCCAGAAGCCATAGCAAAAGCCGAGAGAAATCAAAAAGTAAAGAAAGAGACTCCAGGCACAGCAGACATGATGAAAAGAGAGGAAGATCAAGAAGCAAAGAGAGGGACCATGAAAAGGGCAGAGAAAAAGAAAAGCGTTATGATTCTAGAGGAAGAGATAAAGAAAGAAGTAGGAGCAAGGAAAGAAGTAGAAGAGCAGGTTCAAGAAGTAACGAAAAAGATCATAGTAAGAGTAGAGACAGAGATAAACATAGGTCAAGAAGCAAAGATCGTGAACATGGTAGAAGAAAACATAGTTCCAGCAGTAGAACAAGGGAGAGGAGCAAAAGCAGGGACAGGGATAGGAGAAGAAGATCTAGAAGTAGAGACAGAGATCGCAGTAGAAGTAAAGACTATTCAAGGAATAGAGATAGAGAAAGAGAAAGGGATAGAGATAGAGATAGGGAAAGGGAAAGAGAAAGAGAAAGGGATAGAGAAAGAGATAGAGAAAGAGAAAGGGACAGAGATAGAGAAAGAAGAAGAGGAAGATCAAGAAGCAGAGAAAGAAGAAGCACACCAGAGAGATACAGAGGAAGAGAAAGTCGGAGGAGGAGAGAATCAAGGAGCTCAGAGAGAGAGGATAGTCAAAGCAGAAACAGGGATAGGTATTCAAACAGAGAAAGCAGAAGCTCATATAGGAGGAATGATAGTGAAAGCCAAAGGAGGAGACATTCAAAAAGCCGTGACAGTAGCAGTCCCGAATCCAGCAGAGATAAGAAATCTAGCAGAGATCAGGATAGAAGTCCAGACTCAAAAAAGAGACCAAGTAGTAAAGAGAGAGAATCAAAAAAATCATATTCACGCAGGAGCAAAGAAAAGGAGAAGTCACCAGAAAAAGAAACAAACCAAAAATCAAAGAGTCAGGAAAGAGATGAAGCCCAGAATAAGGATAAAAAATCTGATCATGAAACAAGTCCTGGAACAGATGACGACCGGCATGGATGAGTTTGTGGACTTAATGTTTCCATTGTCTCAAAGTTTTAGAGACATTTTGGGGAACGCTTTTTTTAAGATGTGGACTTCAGTTTGGTCTTTTGATAATCTAAAACCTGGATCATTTGTACTGCTAAAGTTTTAATAAACTTGAAATGAAAAACACATTCTATGTGTAATACAGTGTGCTGTGTTTTAAATATTCATTTTATGTATCCTGGTGTGTTGGCAAGTAGGAAGGTAACTTCTGTTCCGCATTTATTTTCTACCTGATGAACTTAGAAATTTGTGCAAACCATTGCCCGCAGAGAAGTGTGTTTCATGTGTGAAGGAGAGAGCTACAAATATGCTACATGTCTCTTTAAAGCTAATGGAATTATACCAGGTGTCCATTACTCCTACCATGCTGTTATATTCATATTTTAGTATGTAGAAAACCTGAGGAAATTAATGATTTTTCTTTGTTTTGCAGTGAGTCAATCTAAGTAAATCTTCACTGTTTGCAGTCTGTCAGCTGTAGAACCTATTCATGCACTAGGGCCAGTTGCCTGTGTTTGGGAATTACTTTTTTGTTCTAAATATTTTTGTAGAAAGCAGTTTTTCTGAAGTGCTCATTTTTTCGTGCAACTTCTTCTGTAACCTCACTTTCTCTGCTCTCATGTTCGTTATGGAAAGAATCAGCTTGTTTGTCTGCACTGCCCCACTGTCCCTGTTGGCTACGGCAGCACCACCGAGCAGCCCGGTCACAGCCCGTCTGCACCGTCTCGGGGCAGCACACCTGAGCAGAGTAAAGAACACGAAAGCCCTTCCCCTTTTGCAGTGTCTTAACTGTCCTTGAGAGAACTGTTGTTGCTTTGTAATATTTGGATTTGAAGCAGGTTTTCAAGTAATGTTTCAGGACAGCTGTTTTGAAATTAATTTATTATTGCTGAAAACTTGCTTTCCTTCCACAGTCTCCGTAATCTCAAGACTGTTCTTTGATTTCACTCTCAACCTATATTTCTTGTGTCATCTCAGACAAACTCCTTCCTTTTCTCTGCTTTCATCCAAAACCTTTAGGACCCAAATCTGCATTTCTTAGCACCACACCTTTATATAGAGGAGGAGAAGGTTGCCTTGCATTGCTTGCAGCAGTGCCTGCATTTTTGCTGTTTCTGGAGAGCAGATAGTCTGTGGGAAGGCACTTAGTAGGCTGAGAGAGAGAGGATAGAGTGGTGTAAGCCCCAGCCAACACTTCATTCAGTATATTGCATATCTGCACTGAATGCAGACCTTAACAAAAACAGGTTTATGGCTGGTAAGTTTTGAAATTTGTAAAGTTGTGGTAAACCATAGAAGTGATTTAGTAGTCCCCCCCCCTCCCCCCAAATCTCTGTTAATTTAGTGGTATAACTTGTGAGTTTTAACTTTTTTTATATATATATAATGACTCACATAATCAGTGCATGTCAGTGACATTAACCTTGTTGAAACTTGATGTTGTGATCCTTACAGTTACTCTAAAGAAAACTGTTAGCTTTAAAAGTAGAGTATGTAGGATTGTAAACAAAAGGAGCAACAGGAGGGTGAAAAGTACTAAAACTGCAAAGTTATTTTCTCATCAGAATAGGTTGTAGAACTGCTTTGGCTATTCATTCCCTGCTGGTTTTGCACCTATTTTTGCATGACAGTGGCCATTTTGTGCAGGATGTGAGGCGTTTCACAAGCCCACATGGCTGGTGACTTTGCTGCTCCTTGAGAGGGGCTGTAGGAGTAAATGTGAGAACTGCGGTGGAGCTGTTCTGCACGAGGCTGCTCAGGATTCGGAATGTGGCTCCTGCACTAGAACTCAGGCAGCAGGAAACCAATCCATAGGAAATAACTTAGAGAATTAAAAGATTGCAGTCAGAGACTTGAATGTATTTACTAAAAATCTCGCAATGGAGATTATATCCAGTTGTAGTTGACATACAGCTGTGGGAAAGTCTTTCACTGAAAAGGTCTTCTGTATGGATTGTCTTCCTTGTTATAGTGGAAAATATTTGTCCACATTAAACGAGCTCTATTTATTTCATGGCAGTTTACAATTCATTTGATTAGATGACACAAGCCCCCTTTGGTTGTTTTGGGTGTATTTTTTAAGAAGTTGGTCACTTGTAGTCGTGCTGCTGTGCAGAGGAGCGTGTGCCTGCCTGTCCTGTATTCCATGGAGATGTTCCTGTGCCCATGGCTCTGGCTGGTTTGGCTTGGAGTGCAGCAGCTGCAGCCTGCTCAGAGGGAGGATGTGCCAGATTCCCCTTGCCTGGCTGAGGTGCAGAACCATCATGGGAACTTGGGGGCAGCAGTGCAGCCCTCAGTGGGCAGGATGTCCCTCTGCACAGGTGGCCACTGGGGCCACCGCCTCCCCGGACAGCAGGGCCGGCCTGGCAGGATGGCCTCGGGCCCCTGCTTTGGCAGCCCTGGCCGGGCCTCTGGCTTCGGCGCAGGGTGTTTGAAATGAGCGTGGAGGCGCAGGGCGCTGGGGACCGCGCTGCACCTGGTCCTCCCGTGCGGATGGGGAAAAGAGCTGCAGCCCCCGGGAAGCTTCCTGGCCGCGCTCACAACGGCCCTGCAGAAGGCTCAGGACACTGAGTACCGCACTGGTGCTTTTGGTAAGAACACCTTTAAGTGCATGTATGTACAAAAAATTTCCAAAGATCGGACGTGCTTTGTTATTATATGGGGAGTGGTGATTAACACTGTGCTTAGACCTTATAGCCTATGCACATGGAGGAGGCTGGTAACACTGGTAGTAGCTCTTGCAAAATATATCAGGGAAAGGCTTGATGTTGGATTTTTCTGGGTACTGGCATCATCTGAGAAGTGCAGATCCTCTGTGAGGATGGGTGGAGATATCTATGTAATATATATAAAAAAATGTGGAGAAACTGGCTGTAGAAGATGTGTTGCTACCTGCTGATTCTCTGGCTGACAGAGTGTTTCAGTTGAGAAGAGGGGAAAAAAAGGCCATGGTTACATTTTATCCATTCTAACCGCTTGTCAAAATCCTGAAACTTCATTCTTGCTATTGAAATGACTTCTCTTTGTAGTGATCTTAGATGCCTTCAAGAATTTGCTGTTATTCCCTAATGTCTAATTTGTACTAATATCATTCTTGCTAAGATTATAGCTTAATGTAAACATAAAGGAAGCAGTCCCGTAGGCTTCTTTCCTGGAGTTTGCTAATTTATTGATTATTGAAGGGAATATTATACTTTGAATGTGCCTTCTAGAGCAACGTAATGCTTGTCTGATTGTCAAGAAAATGCGTTTTCATGCTTTTTGAGACTTCTTCGATTAGAAAACCTCAGGGTAAACAGGCTCTGCTTTATCACAGGTCTTGCTTTAGATCACTCCTGTTTTCTCTCTAATATATGAAGAATGGCTTTTTAAAAAACGCACTAGTATTTTTCTTCCTCGGCCATGAATTGATTTTTACAGTCAACTTACTTGGAAGGGACTAGTGCTAAAGTTAATTTTCATGTTTCTAGAGTCACTGTGACGGAAACATAAAGTAGTTACATTCTGCTTCTTTTGCTAAATGAGTAATTTTCTTAATGCAGTATTTCACTAAATTTCTAGAAAATATCTATCACAAAATCTAAAAACTCTGCATTCTGCAAAATTTTCATGCAGTACTATTCTGCATTTTCCTAGCAAGAATACTCAAGTTTTTCATTTTGTTGCATGTGAACTCTTATTTCTTACCCTGGAACATCACTAAAACAGTGTACTGATGAAGCCTGTGTTCCATAAGAAAAGCATAAAGTGCTATACATATATTTTTAAAAAGCTGTGATACCAAAAATGTTTTCTAATCTTAGTATGAAATTTTACAAAAGGAAGAGGTGTGACAGAATATAATTAAGTGCTGAGTTCAGATATACAAAGGTAAAGCCAGGTGTAGTTAAAGAATTAAACTGTAATATTCTTTATCATAAAAGTCATTGTTCATATGAAACTAGCAAGGTGGTTACTGTGGGCATGTTCAGAAGGCAGATTTTAAACTGCTGACTATGCTTGACTGCAGCTCATTGGTTTTAAGTGTATTTGTAAATGTTTATTCATTGGAACTCTTAACATATTGAATGTAGGCTAAATGAATTGTGAAGTAATGTGGTATCATCACCAACTTTGCATTGAAATTTTGCAACATACAGAGCAGTTGTAAAGAAACTTGCCGGTTTTGGCAAGCAGTTAGCCATTTTTACGTACCCTGTAGATTCTATAAATGTATGTGGAAGTACTCAGTGTGTTGATTTAGCGATAGTTAACTTTTTTTTTTTTTTTTTTTTTTTTTTTTTTTTTTTTTTTTTTTTTTTTTGGATCCTGTACATGAGTGCTTGCAGCATTAGAAAGAATTTAGGCCTCATTAATTTCTGATCAATTGTTAAAAGGAACTGGCCAAGAGAATTGTAATTAATTATAATAGTAGTGCTGTTTGCATTAAGAAACTACAATTCAGTGAAGTATTTGGAAAAACTGAGTCTTCTGGACATTTTGTTACCTCAACTGTAGTACTCAACTGGGAAGTTGGCTCAGTTCTGAAGAACGTGCAAGTTCTCGATTATAAAATGTACAATTTATGTATTAAAATACTTTTCAGAAATAAATGCTTTTTCCATATTTGTTAGTGTATTCTGTATGTCTGCATGTGTGTGCTTCCTGCACTAGGTCTGGACTGATGGACAAGTGCTAGGAGCTGGTGTAGAAAAGAATTCCCTGCCGATCCTTCATTGGGAATTTGCTCACGTTCATGTGTAGTACGTGTGAAAAGCCTAGGGCACCTTTTCAATAATATTTTAACAATAAATAATGAAAACCTAAGAGAAGAAAGGAGGAGAGGAAGAGAATTTGGATGGAATGTGTTACCCAGAGCTGAATTATGTGTATCTCAGCTGTCTCCAATTTACCAAAATAACTTTAAAAAAAGTACACAAGCTGGTGATATTTGAGACTGTAGTTAGCTCGCTGGCTTTTTTTTTTTTTTTTTCCAATTTATATTCAATAAGGATCCCTTATAGTTTTAACTCTTTTCATAAAATTCAATAGGGCATTGAATCCATTGTATTTACCATATGCATATTGCATTTGGTTTTCCTTGTTGGATAACCTCATTGTTATGTTTTCGCTTCTTGAGTTGGAGTACAGATACAAGGTAACTGAGTCCCACCAGTATCCTGTGCTTGATAACTAGATCCTTTTCCTCTAGAAAGCGGCCCTTGTACAAATCTCGTTCCTTTGGATGCTTTAAGAAGAGGATAAAGATTATGCGTAGTCTTAGACTCCAATTCAATTACTTGTTTCGCATAGTTCTGGAATTCACGCTCCTTAAAAAGTGCAATAGTCTCTCTCTGAGCATCATAGTCCAAATCTGCTTGTTTTTCCTGCTGTTTTCTTGCCTGCTTTTCAGCCTGGTGAAGAAAAGGGAACAATAAAGGTTGATATTTCATTCACAGCATTAAAACTTAAGAGGATAAGCTTACACTTTTGTCAATCAGTTTATAAGCTTTGTTCTTTCCTAAATTGACCACTTTGGTCAACTTCTACATCAGCAGCTGCTCTTTAGTGGCAGGTCCAGAATGTACAAGGTGGCAGCAGTAACTGGCAGTGACACAAGGCAGGGTGAGTCCCAAGAGTACAAACCAGCACGGAGCTGCACAGCACATCTCCAGAGGAAGGCCTTTGTATTCATGGGCCCCAGTGAGGATTGCAGAATGGCACCTCTGGAAATTAGCATTCCAGCTCCAGCTGGATTTTAGTAGTGGGGTCCTGAGCACAAAGCAAACTCAGGTGCAGAAAGGGGATGTGAATCCCAGACGGGGGTCTCTCCCAGTTGTGTTTGCAAAGCACTGTGTTCTCTCCTGCTGGCCATTTCAGAAAATCTTCCTGGACCAATGTGGTGGTCAGAGACCACCAAAGAGATCTCAAAGAGAATGTTCCTCTGCTCTGAGAGGAGGCTGGTCCCTGGCTCCAGCATCTGAGTGCGTAAAACTCAAGCAAGCAAAACAATCAAAAACAAAGGGCTCGTTCTCTCTCTGCCAGGATCTTGTCCTGTTGGTGGTTTACAAGCATACTTATTCCTAAAGGGGCTTACAGAGTACAGCACTTGTATTTACCATTTGCTGGATCTGTATTTTCTGGACCTCCATATTTTCATCACGACGTCTTTGTTTCTTGGCCTCTTCCATTTCCAGATAGATGCGATCTGCCTCCATTAACTCATTAAGTTCTTTTTTACCCTCTGCTTTCTCTTCTTTCTTCCTTTCTGCTTTCATCCTCATCTGTGTTTTACAAAATGCTCAAAGTTAACCAAGTAGATAGCCAGCTAACTTGAAATTCATGTCTTTGAGCAAAAGAACTCCCATTTCAGAGCTGTGATGAGCACAGTCATTGAGTTGGCAGTGCCCAAGGCTAGGGTTTTCACAACTGGTAGATAAGCACCAGCATCTGGGAGGGACAGGAGACCACAGGAAAGATGAAGTGTGCTGATAAGCAGAGCTGAAGTATAGAAAATGTTCACACAAATTACCAATGTTTATAGAGCCTTCCACCTCTACCCTCTGGAGAGAGTATCATCGCATACATTCCTTGCACATTGTTCAAGCAGTTAATCCTTGATCCTATATATGGTAAATGTGAGAGGTGGCTGTTAAGTAAGAATTTGAATATGTGTGTGTCTTTCCATGAAAACTAAAAAGTAGATACTAAAAATTGTTGTGTCTCTTAAAGATACTGAGAATTTAGGCTATACCATACTGTATTCTTCCCCTCCTTTTCCAGGTTTCTTACCACAGTTGCTCTGTATTCAGCAACAGATTCAATGTCAGCCTTTTTTTTTTCTTCTTTTTTTTTGCGTTCTTGTTCTTGTTTAGCTTCTTTTTTTGCAATATCTCTAGCAACGCGATCATCTTCCATCTTAAACGCCTCATTCATCTGTGCAGCTAGTCGGTTAACAATGGTGTCCTGATGTTCCTGCCTGAGCCTGCAATAACATTAACTGTCATAACATACCTGGGTACCCCCTGGCCTGCCTGAGGCTTTCCCACTCCCCGAACAACTCATGCTGCGTCCACTCCTCTCTCTGCTTGTTGCACAGGCCCACCTGCCCAACTCCTTGACCCTCTTGTATTCCTTCAGTTCTATTATTTAAAAATACCTGGTTTTGGCATATAAGTGCTACCTATTTTTGTCAAAACAGCTTTTTGTTGCAGTAATAAGCTATATCACTCAAGGAGGAGCCCACTTAGCATCTTGCCATCAGAGCTATTGGGAATACTTGATGAGAAGAGGTAAAAAAAAGAAGTTATTACATTAGGTCCGTGGTATCTTTATGCTGTGTTCTGATGGTTAAATAAATAAATCATATTTCCTTACTACATTACCTAATATAATTAACCCAGGTACCCAGTTAAGAAGTTCTTGTTTTGCCTCGGGGAAATACTGCCCATGATCCAAAATTGTTTCTGTCTGGATTTTAATTGTCTTCAGTTGTTGAGGACAGGAGGTTTTGCAGGCTGTGCAGAAAATCACTAGTACCCTGGTGCTTTGCACTTCTGCAACTCTGTGCTTTGTTTGGAGAGGGAATCTTTCCACCCTCCCAACTTGCTCTTACTGAAGTTAAGAAATCCCCCTCATTTCCCTACCTTCTCTATCAACAGGATTTATTTCTGGAATAACTGTGGTTTGTGTGGCAGCATCAATCTGAAAGAATTCAATAAGACTACAGTATACTTCTAAATTGTGATCTTTGTACTTACCTTTGCATTTCAGCTTCTTTTTCTTTTCTCAGCTTGGCAATAATTTGCTTTGCTTTAAAATGAGCTCTAATCCGATCATCATCTTCCTCTTGTTTTTGTTCCTGTGCTGCTTTGATTATTTTCTGGTCAGCTACATGTTCCTGCATAGAAAAAAACATCCTGATCTATTTTTAACATACACAGTTTAGGAAATCTGGGCCTTGAGTATCAATTTAGAGGAATCATTTACTACTCTATCTTTCTTTCAAAGAAAAGAAGGGATTCTCAGTACCTGCACTTCCCTGTCCAAGCATATATGAAGGGGAGATGGTAGCACTGAGAGGAAAAAGGAGGGGAACTGAGCTCTGAACACAGCCACTTCCCCAGCATGCTACATCAACACAGCAACAGGCACAGGGACAACGACAAATGAAGTACGGGCACTGAGGAATAATCCCTGTCCAAGCAGGAGAGGAAGGGTAGATGCGGGGAGAGGACACACCGAGGGGTGCTCTTTCACGCAGCAGTGTGGGCTAATACTGTGATGTTACACAGCGTTAGGAGGATTATTCCTCACCTCCATGCACTCAACAAGCAGGGGAGGTGGAGTTCAGAAAGGGAATATAGTCCCCACAATACACACAATGTTTTTCTTATGGTCCACCTCATCCAAACCTTTCCCAGTCTAACAACTCAATCCATATACTAGCTGAAGAGGGCTGTTAAAGAGTGAAAAGTACCATCTCTCCTATACCAGTCAAAACTGGTCAACCAATGTGTTGTTGCTTCAGCTGTGGCAACATGTCCTTGAATGTGAAGAGCGGGGGCAGCAGTCTTGCTCAATTCCCTAAACATTGTTCCTCATACTTGGAAAACAAGTTGAAAAGATACTATCATGTTCATTGATAAAGGTTACTCCTTCCTCCAAGCAAAGGAAAATGGGCTCAAAACAGAACACTACATGGGACCTAAATCCAGGCGAGGTCAGGCACCAGAACGTCACCACATCAAGCAGCAGGAGGGGCCTCCTGAAGAGACCTTGCTCAGAGCAGCAGGAAAGGGACAGCTGCTGCTGTTGAGGCACTGACAGGAGCTCATGCTGCAGGGCAGCCTGGGGGTTCCTGCTGCCCTCAGGTCTCTGCACTTAGTTACATGAAGACAGGGAGTCTCCCTCCCTGCAGCCAGGGAGTGAAGTCTGCCCCAACTCTCTGCTTTCCTGCTACATACGTGGTGCAGCCTCCGGCGTTCAAGTTTTTCTGCCTGCTCCTTTTCCTTTCCTTTCTGAATTTCCAGTTGGTACAACCGGGTCAGTCTCTGAATTTCTTCTCCTTCTCTTTTGTCTTCTAGTTTGGCTAGTTCTGCTTGATGCTCATGTTCCTTTATTCTGAGACAGAGGAGGGAGTTAAAGAAATGCACTGAGGACTCATAAAGAAGTGAAAAGAGAAGGATCCTGCATGCCTAAATGTACCCTAACACCAAAGAGCCTGCACTTTGCAGTAGAGGTGGTTAGACCATCACAGGTCAAAATTAACATCACAGTTCTGAAGTTAGCCCCACACTTTCTAGCCAGAACTTAGCAGTCTACTGGCAAAACACGTTTCTTCCTATCCAGATGATCCATTAAAAGAGCTATATTAATGACATTGTGGCCCAGCTCTGCAGCAGTTTGAGCAACTAGGATTTCCCCAGTTAAGTCCCATGGAACCTATGTTTTTCCTCATGCATGTGCAGGCCAGGCTTAGGCTGGTAGTGTTTGGTCCTAAATTCTGCAGGGATACACTGAACCTGGAATATGTGAGATTAGGTTCTGAGTCCTTCCTTTGCATCAAGGAATTTGATTTAATCTATCAAATCTCCTGGGTCAGAGCTGTAAACCCTACTGGGGACATCTCCATGTGGCTTCTGGAAAAGCAGAGAGAAAGAATGGTGGCAGAGATGCATCCTCTTGGCATCTGGTTACGGCCAAATAGCAAACCTTTTTTTCCTTTTTTGTAAACAAAACTAAGTTCATATGAATTTTCACTGACTGCTTCTGAATAACGAGTTGACTAAAAATTCACATTGCCTGATGGAGGCCATTTTACCTGAAGCCTGTCGGCAACTGCAAGATACTGCGTATCACAGCTTTTTTTGTTTCTTTTGTGCAAGCTGTTTTTTAGACTGTAGATCTCTTTTCTAAAACACTTTATTTGTGGTCCAAACAATTAGCAAGTTTCTCTAAGAGTTTTACAGAACATATTTATGCTCTTGATTATTACTTACTGTTCTAGCTGATCTCTGCAAAGTGCCTTTTGTTTCATATAGCGTTCACGTGCCTTCTCCTCCTCTCTGAGAAGAGCTTTTTTACGTTCATGTTCCATTTCTTCTTCCTTCTTTTTATTAACATCTTGCTTTAACTTTTTAAATTCAACTTGAGCATCTCTTTCTTTCAGAACCTCAGTAAGTAGAAGTGCACTCTACAAAAGAACATTTCACGTTATCTGTATGTTCAGAAGTGTTTAAAAAAATCAATAAAATTTGAAATTAGTAAATTGTCAACAAACATGAAACCCTTTCACTCTTTCATTCCTGTAGTATTGATAGGTCCTTGCTTGATCAATAGCCTCTTTCCGTTTTGCTGCTTGGAACTGTGCTTCTTCCAAATCTATTAACTTTCTCTCTTCTTCTCTTCTTTCTTTACTGAGTTTTTTGGCTTTAAGTTTCCTTTGTGCAAGGCCCTGCAATGCAGTTAATTTTTTTTTTTTAATTTTTGCAGATCATGCTTTAAAACTGCAGATTAAAAAAGTATAAAAGATTTTGAAGATTATATCCATTTTTTTATTATTATTTTTCAATTATACCATTTAAAAAGGTTGTCGTTAAGTGCCCTAGTTTACAAGTGCTTCTTGTACTTACCATAATGGTGTTGGGCCAGTCTTTCACAGCCGCCTTGGAGCGTAAGTGCATTTCCCAGCGCTCCCTCCTCTCAGCAAGGGCACGGGCTGCTTCTCTAGTTGTACTGCCAAGGTTGTCCTGAATCCTTTCCCATTCTGCTTTGGGCAATACAATAACGTGATGAAGGTCTATGTCACTTGGTAGAAAATATCCATCTACGATATTATCTTCTGCCAACCCATTTAATGCTGTGTGTAGGGAAGAAAAGACGTTGAAGTTATTTGATAACAGAAAACGCTAAATTTAAACCTGCATTAAAATGTTCCTGCACAGTTACAGTAGTTAAGTTTTCATAATTACTTTTCTTATCCCCTAAAGCTAAGACAGGGTATCAGCAGCTGGGCGTGTGCGGGGGCTGCGCCGCACCACAGCCTGCGCCACGGAGCTGCGTGCGTGACCCGAGCTGCTTGCACGGACGCGGGCGCGGGCGCGTGCGCCCGGGGAGGGCGCGGGGCAGCCCGCAGCGGGCGCGCTCCCGGGGCCGCTCCGCGCTC
>JAWLRI010000130.1:172145-269971 GCA_034781795.1 Crypturellus tataupa | reverse complement strand
GAGGCCCCAGCGCGGCAGCCGCGAGCGCGTTCGAGCGGCCCCGCGCGCCACCTGCGCGCCCCGCTGAGCGCCTGGGCCGCTGCGCTGCGTTTGGTGCGTGTCGGCTCCCATAGAGGTGGCACAGGGCCACGAGAACCAGGCGGCCCTCACGCTCCCAAGCCCGAAGGCTGCTGGGCACAAGTCCCCCTGCGTGGCAGGAGGAGGAGGAAGGTGCTGCTTCCCTGTACCCTTGCGTTCCCTCTGTGGTGAAAGTGAGGATGTGTCCGCACCTTGCTGGGCAGAGGCCACAGGTAGCCACGAAACTCTGGTCTCATAGCTGGGAGTCTCAGGAGATGGTCCTGTCCCCTGAGCAGAGAGCTGAGGACTTGCGCAGGTGGCGCCTGGGTGCCCCGCAGTGACACCGCTCTCCTGATCCGCTTTCCAGAGCATTCTCCCTGCTCGCAGCCTCCGGCTCCGTGAGGTGGTGGCACGTGCTTCCCAAGAGGCGGCTCAGCCTTTCCTGAAAACATCAGCTGGGGCAGCTGGCAGAAAACGCTAGGAATGTATGGAAATGTTAAGATGTTCTCTGTGGTGCTTTTCATGATTTTAACATTCTAGGATTTAATGCTGCTTTACGCACTCCACATGTTGGATGCCTTCTGGTTTTGCATTTCTTCTAGGGGTTTCAGTGGTTCTGCTCTGTCTTGTTGCTGTTTGAGGATTGTCCTTTTGACTCTAATTCTTTGGGGCAATTGCCCTTCTCCTCTAAGCCTTGACATAGGTTCGTTCTTCATTTCTTGTTGAAATTCCCTCTATGCCCAATGTTTCTCTTTCTACTCGCCTACCATTTCTTCCTTCCCTCTTGGTGGAGTCTCTTCTTGTTTGTAGACTATTTCCATAGGAAGAATGTGGGTTTTTTGTCTGTTTGTTTGTTTTTGTTTGTTTTTGCCTTCTTTCCGTATCATCAGTCTTCACTGGTTAGAGGTATTTGCTGTTGACGAAGCGAGCAGTTTCGTCTTTGTCAGACCTTGTTCAGCATCTGGGGTTTCTGCTTTTCTCAATCATACTGAGGTAGCAGTTGATTTCCTTGGTACTGAGAAGTAAGAAAAAAGTCTTAATGACTTTTTCCAGAGTTCTGCATGGGAAAGATTTAGGGCTCCTCTTAGTGGTAGGATTTTAATAGAGCACAAACAGATCAAACAACTTTAAATATTTCTTAAAATGATTTCTAATACTGCTCTTCCCAGAGTTTATAGTGTACACAGTTGTCGTTTCCTTTTCCAAACATTTTTTGAAAAAAAAAAATTAATAATTGTCATTGTTAAATTCACAATGTAAACGGGTGGAAACTTTGAGTAAGAGTATTCTCCTTCATTTCTCTGTTATGTTTATTGTAATTGTTACTTTTATTAATATAAAGGAAGAGAGTGAGCTGCCTTTGGGTGTGAGCTAGGTCCCTTCAGAATATTTAAACATGTGGATAAAGAATTGCTTTGTATCAGTTTAGCAATGCTCTTAAGGTAAACAATTATTTTTCTAGTTTTCTTGGAAATGGAGAAAGGTGACACATGACAGTAATATTGGAAGCCTGTTTCTCTGCATAAAGTTATTTTCACTTAAATAAAAAAAAAAAGATGCTAAATCAATGCAACTAAGTGAACTAGCATCTTTGTTTGTCATTTAATTTAAAGTAGATTAAGTTTAATCCAGTGTAAAAACAATAATATGCAGAGTTTTGCCTGTTGACTTATACTACTCCAGTGCATTATGTTTGGATAAGCTGATTTAACTTTGTGTATACAAATCAATTACATAGTTAGAAAGGTAATACTTAACATGTTAGAGTTAGGGGATCTTGATGTAGTTTCAGGAAATAGCAGCATGTCTAACCTGATATAACCTTGGCCACCACAGCCTGTGCAGCCTATAAATAGCAGGGGAATCAAATGTGGAACCTACTTATGAACTTTTATCTACCATCTGCCTCCCCAGATAGAATATTGAGTAGATACTGTATTTGAAGGTTGTAGAAACAACAGTTTGTTTCTCTTGGTTCCTGCTATGTGATATTCACTGTAATTCTTTTTTTTTCATTTGATGAAGCTTGAATAATAGTTCTCATGAAGTCTTAGCTAAGTGATCTACTGCAAAGGAAATCTGACCAGCTCACTATGCAGAATATATTTTGAGTTTCTTCAGGATGCCCAATGTAAACCTAAATAAGGTTTGGTATAAGAGGAACTGTTAATGTGTCTTTCAGTAGTAGTTAATGCTTAAAAAAAAAACACAAAAAAAAATTTGCGGGGTATTTGTGGCCTTTATAAAAGGAAAGCAGCGTATGTTGTAATAGATACATGCTGGTTTGTTTTAGATACTTTGTATAATTCTCAGTTTTTGAAGAAAGAATCCAGTTGTCACAGCTCTTCTGATTCCTGTGCAAGTTTCAGTGTTTCTGGTTCTTATGTAAATTAGTAGTAGATGACTTGGTTTGACTTACTAGAATCTAATTTTGATTTAGAAAATACCTAAGTTTCTAAATTTTAAACATGTGGATACTTGATAATGGATTAAAAGCTACTAGTTAGGTCTAGATTTCTTAGATTTTAAGAGCTGGTCTCCAGGTGAAAACAGTTTTAGTATTCTTCCATATGGTGTCTAACCATGGGAAAATCAAGTTTTGCAGCTCCATGAGAGGTGACTAACAACGTTTTGAAGAAGGCAGACTCTTCAGTTCTGTGGCATTGATTTTTGCAGTTCAGTGGGGGAGCTCAGCTTTCGGAAAAGTATTTGAACAGGGAAGAAATTCGGACTGGGACAAATACTTGTTGATTTTCCTAGTGAAATTTTCTAAAATTGCCTTGAAGGAAGTAATACACCGTGTGGTTATAGTGAAAGAATAACTAGTTAGTGATCTGCTACTGCTGAGTCCAGTCTTGTTTCTGTGGCTGGTTTTTCTGGTTCACCTCTAAGCCTGTTGACAATAACCTCTCGCGCACCTCGACCCTTTTGTTCCCCTGTGTCCTGTTTCGGAGTATGCTACACTGTGTGTTGATTTATATTTGTTAAATTAATCATGTGGGAAGCAGATGTTTTAGTGTTGCATTACAGTACAAAGAGAATAATATCTACATCGGGAGCTACATATCCTGAAGGGCAAAAAGCCAGGTGAAGAATTTAATTAAACAGGCTTTTGCACTGGTGCTCGCTGTGTGTTTGATGGTAGTTATGGTAACCATTGACATAGAGTCACTTATATAAGTTATAAGAGAAGGCAACATTCTAAGAAATTACTTATTTCTACTTGCAGCCACAGACCATTTCTTTGCCAGTAAGCATGTGTGAAATCCCCAGAAAACATGACCATGAGAAAGGTGCCTGATGTAGATTGAGATCATGGGCCATATGTTCAAAAGCACCTTGAAGTACTTCAGTAAGGTTTTCTGCAGTGCTGTCACTAGCGATTCATTCCTGTATTTTCATTCAGGTCTGCTGTGTTAAGGTGTACATCAGTACACCTCCAATCTGCACTTTAGATCAGACCTCTCTGTTATGTCTCTTTTGGAGTTTATGTGTATGTTGGGCCTTACCATGATCCCCTTGAATCATCACTGAGTGTTCTCTGCTTCTTTTTGATACTGAAGAGTGAGAGCGGTATACTCCTCAGTTTCTAAGATGGAATTAGCTTTCGACCTAGTAGTGTTGCAGAACTGTTAGTTTTCTGTAAATTTCTATAGATTTCATAGCCTTGGACAGTAGGTAGCAAGTATTGATGACTATTGCTACTTTGTCCCCATGTTCTTCTTCCAGCTTTGATTATTTATTTTATTCTTCTTTAGAGACACTTCCTAACAGAACCTCATTTCAAAATAAATGGTCTTGCTTTGTTGTTTGCAAGCTGTAGAAAAATATTTGCTCTTTCTGTTACCTTCTTCTCCTGAATAAGGTCAAAGGACCTTTTTCCTATTCTAGACCTTCCAAAAACAGTTAGTTGAAAAAGCAACCTTTCTGACTTACTATTGAGAAAAATGTTGTAACAGTGACATTGGAATGTATTTTGACCCTGTTCAGCAGGCAGGATCTCTGTTGTCATCCTGTTGTAGCAGCTGTGATCCACCTGAGATCAGAGATGGCTGATCTGTCTGAAGCCGAGTACTGGAACCTATAGATAAAGTCAATAAAAGAGTAATTAACTAGATTGTGTGGTTGTTTTATGGTCTCTTAACTCACCAATGAATCAGCCATTTAGCGTATGTTACATGATACTAGCTCAGGATCTGGATGCTCAGCTTGGCTGGGCTTGATGATATAGCTGCAAAGGGCAAAGAAGTGCTCTCTTGGACCTTTCTCCAGAGAAGATCATGGATGCTTCAGGAACAGGCTGGGACCCTATGAACTGACAAGAAACTTAACCTCTGAGCTTTGTGCAGCTGCCTAAAATGGTCCTTGCAGTGAGGATTGTGGACTTGATACAAAGGCCATTCTTCAGGAGCTGCAGCAACTCTCTACAACTTCTCTGCTTTTAGCGTCCTTCAGACTACCAAGGCTTCTGGGTGAAGGGACTGGGGAGAGATCTGAGCTATTTGGCTCATTATCCTGGCCTGAGAGGCTGAGCGAACCCGTGGTTGTGGCCCTCAGTGGTCGATGCTGATGTTCCAAACAAACTCCACTGCCTAATCCACCACATATAAGGTACAGGAATTCATGTTGGGATTCACACTAATGGCAGCGTTTCAAAGAACTACAGCTATCCTGCAATAAATAACTGGTTCCTTCTGCCTTCCCTCCACAGCAAGAGGTAGAGGTTGGTAGCGGGTCTTGCTGCTCAGGATTCTGCGTAACATTCAGCAGTGTTGGCAGAGCTTGCATGGGAAGTGAGAGCACTTCCAGATTGCTGTGGTGATTAAATCCATCTTGACAAACAAACCTCCAGTCATTAAGAATGCCTTTAATTGGGGCTATACCAGCCTCCAAACTAGTTGTTGCAATATTTTCCAAGTGGTTGACAGCCAAGTGATAATTTTTGGTTATTGCTTTTATAGCTGTGGCTTGACTAGCAGCTGTGTGCTTTATGCATGCTGCAGGAGTAACATGCAGATGTTTCAAAGGTGCATTGCTAAGAATCTGAAGTACTTGTATTTCCCAAATGCTGCAAATTTTATCTATATTCTGTTCTGTTCTGTTTGGAGGAGGCCTGATCAAAGCAGAAGCTTCTGCTTAAACTGAAAGTTCCTATTAAAATCCAGACAGCTTATTAAAATCCTCAAAAAATAAGGGTAATTTTTTGAATTTGTCTAGCACTACCTAGTTATTTAAAACTTTGTCATACTTATCCAGCACATCACATTTCCACCTGAATGTTTAAGTGAGTTGATTAAATTTTCTTGGGATACTTCAAGTGTTTCCTTAGCCAGAAAAATATTTTAAAAATCTCTTTGGAAACTCTTGATTTTGTTTTCCGAATAAAACCTGTAGTGTTATTGGGTTTAAGGTTGGTGCTTAATGGAATTCAGAAAACAGCTGAGTGAGGAGATTGCATCTGAACTCATGGCTTTGGAAGGAAGTGAAGACCAAGCACGAGTGGATCTGAGAAGGGATTAGGACGATGGGGTCTATTTGCTGACCTGCTCATCTCGGTTCTGCTTCTGGGAATTTTGCTTTGAGAGTGCTAGAGAAAGCAAGGAAGCCTGAAACTCTGAGATGAGCTGACTGCTCTGTGGTTCTAAAAATTAGGAAGTTTAGTATTCAAAACTAAATATGTGTTGTGTCTTAATGTGTCTCCTCAGTTTCATGGTTTAAAAAAAAAATGTCTCTGTAGTCTTAAAGGCACGTCCTAAAAGAATTTTGAACACTGCTGATTTTCTCATGGACTTTTCTTAAGCAACCCTCATGAATTTGTTTTTAAGAGTTGAATTCAAGGATTATTCTCTTTGCTGCCTTGGTTATCACAGTGAAATCATGAATTAAACTAATTTGATGGATGCAGTTCATTTATTAACAGTTCTTATTGAAAATGTAGTTAGAGACAGTATTCATACGTGCAAATGGCTGAATTAGTTTTATGTCAATAATATTAATGTTATTAATTTTGGGGCTTTGCTTTGCAGCCTCTGATGTTCTCTTTGGTGTAGCTTTTCAAATGGGTAATAGATTTGTAAGTTTGCTAGATTTGCTTGTTATTATATAAATATATTTGAAATACTGTGTGAATTGAAGCTTTTGGATCAAACTGGATAGATGCAACTTGTACTTATGCAGTTGCAGGGTAAAATTATGTACCAGAGCATCCACCCTTTTTTAAGAAAGGGAGTATTTTGCAGCAGAAAGTAGGCTGTGTTTTAAGTTACTTGACTTTCTATCAAAATTCTCAAATTCAGCTGCTTCTGCTTCTGCAGAGCCTATGACTAGAATATTAAATGATAAAGGAGATATTGAGACAGCTCACCTACAGCCTTGCACAAAGTCCTTTCTTGCTCATTCTCTGCGTGTGTCTAAGGTTTTGCCCTGCCTTAGCCTAGCTGCTCAGAATTGTTATGCTGACCAGCCACAGCTTCTTTGACTGATAACCTGGTCTCAGCTCTTCTACTTTCCTCCTGTCCTGAGATCCTGCCTCACCGCCTTCCCCAGTGTCTCATATGTGGTCAATGCTAGATTAAGAACTGCCATTTTTTATTCAGCTTGAATTCAAACTCGGGTGTTGCTTGAGCAGTAAGAGTGAAGATGTATGCCTGTGTACAGGCACTGCTGTTTATAGCAGTATCAGTGAAGCCTCCAATGAATGTGTACTAATTTTTCACTTCCAAAAAAATCAGACCGCATTGATCACACCAATTTATTGAAATATCTGTGGGTTTGGGTTTTCTTAATCTGTTTCATTTTCCGTCCCCACCCCCCAAAAATTACCCCTCTCTTTTTCATCAACAAGAGATTTATTTCAAGTGTTGCTCTGCAGAGCTTCCTTGTTTTTGTCTTGCTGGAGAACTTTGCTACAGGGCTAAGTGAGTTGCTGCTGACATGCAGGGCTCTCCTCCTTTCCCGCAAGGAGTAGAAGAATTTTTAGGAATTTACTCTGTGATTTCTAGCCTCTTATCCTAGCTTTGTTATGAGGGCTTAATATGTGGAAAGATGGCCTTCAAAGATGTGCTTGGGTTTTCTTTTTTGGGAAGCTATTAGTTCTTCTCCCATATTTCATTGTCCTCTGCTGTGTCTCTGCAACGGAGTTTTCCTGACTCAAATGACAAGGGTGCTGTCTCTCCAGTCAGTTTTGCTTCTTGTCAGCGTCCCTGGTAGCAGAAATGCAAGTACCTGGGTTCTGTCACTAATCTCCATCACTCACAGCCTTCTCAAAGAAGAGCGCTATCAGAAGAGCAGTCATTCCTCAGGTGTGAAGTCAGTAACGTATCCATTCACTGTTGGAAGTTATTTTGCAGACAAAACAAAGAAATGTAACTAGTGAAATGTAATTATGTTGGGGGGTTATGAAGCCATGATTTTTAGAGGAATACTTTTTTTTCCTCTGCATTTCTTCAGAGTTAACAACATGCTGGTTGTTAGTGAAAGTGGGTTTGCAAGGTTACAATGTACCAAAGTCCTTTTACTTCTAGATAAGCTTCTAGTTTTCATATGAAATGTGTATTTAACTTTGAAGCGTGGATTATTTTAATAAGTGACCTTCAAAAGCAGGAGAAAAAGAACCCTTTAAACACTGTGCTGGAACATAAAGAATAAAATGTGAGTTCATGAGGACTCTGAGACAATTGTATCAGTCAAAAAATTTTGTATTTTGCAATCTATTTTGCAGAAACATTGTACATAACCATTTTATTTGCTCTTTAGTTTTGTGTTTGGGACAAGAGACATTGTCTTTTTAAAATACTTGTTGGAATTCTTGCTTACAAATTTATTTTTTGTCTACTTTATAAAACATTACATGACACTGTTATGCAGTAAACTATATGAAATATAAATGCATGCCGCACCTTAAATAGAAAAGACAGTTTACATATGACTTATTACAAATTGAAAAATCAGTTAAATGTTGATTTTCTTAAGATTTGGGATTTCAGTAGCTTCAGTTTGGATCCTTTTCCTTTGGAAGAGTAACTGTTGCATTGTTTTCCCCCTCAGGTTGCTCTCCAGAGTCAGTGCTCGTTGTGCAAGTCTTGTGCAACATGGGTTAACACGGGGTCCCTCCTTTCAACAGCTTGATAATCTAATTTAAAACAAAGCAGTCTAAGCATGGGAAGGAGGGGGAGAAAAGCGAGGGTAAAAATAGCGACTGCATGTGTATGCATACAAACATAGATCGGGTTTCTGGAAGGTGAGAGCCCGCGGGCTGGAGTGCGGCAAGACCCTGTGGGCCTCTTTGAAAGCTGTGGAGGAGCGGCCTGGCCGGCAGGCGCTGCCAGGGTTCCTCGGCTGCTCTCACAACTGGGCAAGTTTAAAAGATCTTCCGAATTGGAGAAGTTGGCTCTGTGGTGAGCCAGATTGCATCTACCTGATCTCCTGGATGCAGGAAAATAGGCAGGCAGCATCTTCCTGTGTCGTTGGGTCTGTGTTCTGAGTGTGTTGTTCTCTATCAGGTGATGGGAATGATGAAAGAGAAAGGGATGACAATCTTGAGATGATTCAGGGATTTTGGTGCAATTTCTAAGAAAGCAAGTCAGCCACAGTGCAAGTAAATTTAAGTTGTGAAGTAGCACTCTTTTTCTCTGAAGAGTGAATGGCTTTTTGCTAGTTTAGCTTCCTGAGCTGAATTTCATGTCAGATGCCATTTCAGGGCTGGAACAAATAAGAGAGCAGAAGATCAGGCAGTTGCAGGATTCGTCTAGATCACCTTCGGCATTTGTGAAACTGTTGTCTAAAACAGCAACAGCTAATGGGGCAAGTCGGGGGACACTTTAACTGAATCTGTTTGGAATCTTACTGTGAAGATACCTGTGAACCTGAAACAATTGGGCAGAATGGAGTGAATTCATAACGTCTAAAGCGAAGGTTTCTCATAAAATGATAATGTGCTTGCGCTGGTGATGCACTGTATTTCTTACTCTTATGTAGTTGTCAGCTTTCATAGACATCTTAAATGAAGATACCAATGCCCATTAGAAGTTTCACGAGTCATGTTAGAAAAATCACATCGATAAGGTTGTTTGTGAAACTCCCTACTTGTAAGCTCCTGTTGTTAATCTCCTTTTGCTGAAACAAGTTGTATCTTTTTGTGAAAAGCCATTTCAAAAGTAGGGGCCTGCATAGAAAACACAAACCTCAGTATATGTTTGAGTTGGAGATGGGCTTAAGGAAGAAGGGTGATGAGTTTGTCCGTAGACCTCTATTTCAGAACTCCCAGATTAGCCCTTCAGTAAGGTAGGGCTTGTATCTCTAGCTAATGATTTGGCATTCTCTTTGAAATGGGCCTAAAGTATAAAGTACGAAGTATAATAGTAAAAATACTTACAAGTAAATCTGTACAACACAAGAAATATGAAACAATAAACATTATACGTAAGCCAGAGGCTTCTTGTAAAAAGCCTTTTTGCAATGTTGAAAAGGTATGTAATAGAACTAGGTTGGCGGTGACCTGCTAGTTATCTGGTCAGTCTTCCTCTCCATAGGTTAATTTCTATATATACTTTTTTCCTTTTAATATTTCTTTACATACAGGTTGTGAAGGAGGAATGCATCTTGCATCTGATTTATACTAGCCTTTCTTAAACCCCTGTTAGGTACTTAATTACTTTTGCCTGCTCTAAGGGCTGGGGTTCCTAGACTGGGTGCTATCTGGAAAGATCTGAAAAATTCTCTCTTTTATGATCTAGTAAATCCCTATTTTGATCATATTTGGAGCGTTTTGAAATGTGCGTATTTGTTTCAATGGATGCTTATTTGCTGATTGGCCAGTGATTGTATAAGGCATTGGAGATATTTGCTGGAGTAAGTAGTTCAAGTCTTTATTGCTCAGTCTCAGTTTGGGGTTTTGGCTCTTAAAATAGCTGTTGTTTTTAATTCTGAAGGTCTTCCTGTTCATTGCCTAGCAGTGTGATCAATATTTGTGGAAGACTTGTGTAGCAGTGTGTGGATAGGCAGGAGAACTCTGCCTAGGACAGAGGATCAATGTGTCAGGGTTATGCAGTAACGTACAGTGGTAGGACTGGCTTTCTTCTAAAGGAAGAAAGACTTACTCTATAGAACATAACAGGTTTCTTCTCGAAGAGGTGATATAGGAAATACAATGATGGCATGAATAAATTGAGTAATTCTCATATTAAGAGAAAGTTATGTTTCAGAGATATTGGATCCACTTCTGAATCTGTATGTTGAAAAATTAATCGTAAAATATAATGACTCTTATTCCTTGTTAGCTTTTTTTTTCCCCCCTCTCTCAACAAGGGTAAATAAGCCTTTGATGTTAATAAATGCCCTTTCTAAAAATAGGCTGGGAGCAGGAAAGAATTCAATGGCCCTTAAGCCTGACCCACGCCAAGTCAGTGGGAAATCATTCTGTCTGGACTAGTGGGGTTTAGCTCAAGCTCAGGGCATTGTGTATTAGCCAGGCCTTAACTACTGTCATACATGAATTCTCCAGTTTTCATTCATTGTTAGGGGAGGTACTTCACACATCTTTTGTAGGGCATTTCTACTATCCTTTTGCAAATAAATTTTGATTGCTGCATGTTTGAGATGGATCCTGTAAACTCCTATGTCTTTAGAATTTGCTTTTCCTGAAGTTCAGAAGACTTCTCTAAATAAGGACTTGTGGAATCAGGCCCAGCTCTGACCACGAGGGAAACTGTTAAAGTGGGATGTTTTTGAATAGATTGTTTAGAAATTGGGAGGCTCATCATACTGAAGAGCAATACTGTGTTCTTCTGATTGTTCTGTGCAAGATGCTTCTAATATATGGAAAGAAATCATAATCTTAAATAGTTCTAGTGTTGGAAGGGAAAAAAATTATTAACGTTATCATTTGCTGGACTCAGAAGCAAGATGTAATTGGAGTTTTAGAATACTATCATTACAGCACCTTTAATGTACAAGTATATATTCCCTGAGAAACAAAAAAGATACTGGTTTTCTTAATATGTGTTAACTCTGCTGAACTCTTCTTTTTCTCATATATTTTTCAGGTTTTGTAAAAGACACCGGATTAGGTCAAATTCAAATGTTCCATGTGTCCCAAAAGACTTGTTGATGATGTCTGAATTAGTTCTTCCACAGTTCATCTTTAGTCTTATTCAGCACTTAAGAGAGGGATATAATGAGCCTGGTATGTTTAAAATTTGTATGTCTGGCGTGTATCTTACCATGCTTATCATTTAATTGCAATTTGTGAAGACAGGTAGGCATGTTCTCTGTAGTTTGAACTGATATAGTATGAATCTTGTGCATCCTTTGCTAACCCAGTTACTGCCTGGCTAGAATATTATGTTCTATGCTGAAGAGTTTCCTAACATGGAGTATGTTTTAAGATTACCAAATTCTGTGTTGAACTCTTCCAGTCAGTGAAATGAGGATTAATTTAAAAGTTGTGCATGTACATTTTAGAGCATTTATTAATTTCTGCCCTGTGAATTTCTTGAATAGATTATATTTACATCAGAACTTCTTGTTATGTCTTTTTTTTTTTTTTCTTCAGCTCTTGATCTGCCCTCGGAGAAGGACCTTCATAAAATCCTTCAGGTTTTGGAGCCTCATGTTTCCTTTCTAGAAGACTTGACCAAAATGGGAGGAGCAATGCGATCAGTTCTTACCCAGGTTTTGACTAGCCAACAGTTCTACAAAGATCTTAGTTCTGGTATGCTTGTGCTATTTCTAATAATTAAATGTTGAATTTATGAAGCCTTACAAAGAAGCAAAAGTTATGTTTATTAGTTGAGAACTGTGTGTTTTTATGTAGCTTCTCAAAACTTGGAAGAATGCATCTAAGGATTTCTTTTTGTTGTTCTTAATTGAGGATGGAGAGTGGCCTGCAAGAGCTGCTGGGAAAATTTCTTAGTAAGACCTGTGGAACAGAGCTCTGTTGTCTTGTGTCCCACATAACTTCATATAGATACTTCATTTCAATAAGAACTTTTATAAAAGATCTGTTCCTTTTAGGATAAGAGAACAACATGGCAACCCAGTGCTGAAATAAGATGTATTAAGCTTATTCAAAGTGGAACTTGTCTGTTTTGCATTTCGTTTTCTTTTAAGAAAAAAAGAAAAAAGCCCCTCTGAAACAATTATTTGTTCCATACTCTGCCAGCTGAAAAACTCTTTAGCTTGTATTACTTAAAATTGTATAGCTTATTAAAACACTATGGACCATTTTTAGATTACTTAATTCTGTGGGTTTTTTTTTTTTTTTTTTTTTTTTTTGTAAAGGAGAGAGTATTACTTGATAGAACCTTTTATGTAGAACACAAAGTAGGTAGATATTTTTATACTTCAATGTTGTTTTCAATATGCATTCAAGGTGTCGGAGAGAATGCATGTGCAAAGACAAGTCACGAAAAGTACCTCATAGCTTTGAAAGGCTCTGGACTGGCGTTTCCTGAGGATAAACTTGCATGTGGTATGCAGGAACAAGGAGCTGGAACTAGCACATTAGCAGTTCAAGGTTTGTGTAGAAAAATATTTAAAGCAAAGACTTAATTATTTCTATTTTTTAGATAAACTCTTATTGTTTGAAATTCAACCTCAATGAAGTTCATGGAATTGGTTCTTATTGGTCTACTACCCCAAAAAATGGATTACAATACCCATTTTAATTCTGTCAGCAGAGCTAATCATACTCACTTTTGATTGCTAAAATATTATGTATTGTTATCCAGTCATAGGATTAGTGGAATTTGAGTAGGCAAGATGTATTTGCTTGTAGTGGAATTTTGTCACTGCAACTAAGTTAAGTCACCTGTTACTACAATAGTACTGTGGATTTTTTTGATCTCCAAAGGCTGTCAAATATTTTTGCTGTCTCTGAAAGACTGTGTCTCCATTAACTTAGTGCATTAAAGTTCTACAGTAGAACGTATTTCTACATCTTAAAGTTTATGCTCTTAATGGTGCTTGTTAACCTTACTGCAACTTCTTATTACAGTACTGTGTATCTTTTAAGAAAGCTAATGCAGTATTTCATTTCATCCTGGTTCATTAAATCTCATATAATATTTGCTTTTCACTGTAAAACTTACAAAAGGAATCTCTGATTTTTTTTTTTTTTATTTCAAAAGGTTTAGCAGGTGCTACAGCAACATCAAGACAAGGGAATTCTTCAGATGAGGTGAGACCATTTTTAAAGAATATGATGAGCTGCAATAGAATATGAACCAGAAATAATACTTGCAGTCAAATACTGCAAAGCATTTACAAAACATTCTCTTCATTTTAATGCTTAGAAATAATGGAGATTTAAAAGAACAAATCTCATGCCTTTGATTTACTAAGGACCTCTAGAAAAATTCTTATTTTTGCTAATGTAGTTTCCGTTCAGCTTATATAGCCAATGCAGAGGAAACTGTATAGCTAGTTTAAAAGTCACTGTAAAAATAAACTGGTCTTGATTAAGGCAAATCTAAAGCATGTAATGCCCAAAAGTGGTGTTACCAGTTTTTGGCACTTGAGAGTCCAACCTAACTGGTGATAGCAGCGGTGAGAATTTTTCTGTAGATAAATTCCCATGTGTAAACTTGATTGTATTTACCAAGCATTGAGTGAGAGTAGAAGAGAGCAAGTCTACTTCTAGAGGTAGTTATAATTAACACAGGCATTTAATGAGGAAAGTTAAAGGCTGGTAGAGTTGCTTTATCAATTTATTCTTGTTTTATTGCAAAATTATTTAATAACCTAATTTACACTAGTGAACCTTAGCAGCACCTCAAATTGACTCTTAGGTGTATAGTAGGATAGTATAACAAACTTTAAATAATGTAAAATATAATCTTGCATAGGATATTTTTATTGAATTTGATATGAACAGGTATTGAAATAAAAGCAATTATTGTTGGTGTATGTCCAGAATAATCTGTCACGTGTTTGCCTCTGTTACCGGCACAACAGCATCTGTTATGCTCTCAGCAGTCCTATTTATAGTGTGGCATTTTTCAAAGTATTACTTGTTGTTTTTTCACCATCACTTGACAAAAAAAAAAAAAAAATCCCATAGAAATGTCAGCAGTGTCCCTGGTAAGGCCTATGAATGAAGCAAGTGATTCAAGTTATCTTAGTGTTGGTAAATGTTATTGTAATTGAAAAAATTAAGATGACTCAGCTTGTTTATGATTTATCCATAGAAGAGGCAGGAGAGAGGGAGTAAACTAAGCTTGAAGGTACATTTTGGGGTGACATTTCCTTTCTTTCCTTCCTTTCTAAGGTAGAGATAGGAGCAGAGATGTGCTGTAGTGAGAGGGATTTTTCATTAATTAGTTCATCAATACCTATCTTTGAACAAGAGGCAAAAAGGGACAGCTCTATGGCTTTCCTATTTAAGAAATTAATATGTTACAGGGAATTCAGTTTGTGAAGGTTACAACCACATGGAAGGATGCAGCTTTTTGTTTTGGATGTCTCAATTTGCCTGTCCTTGTAGTTTAATGAGTACAAGTGGCAGACTCCAGTTGCTCATCAATATAGTAGTAGTACAAATATCAGACTCTGTCTGTAAAATGGTGTATATATTTTTAAATAAAATATAATATCTGAATTTAGGACAGAAGGGGTTCATTTTGGTCATATTAATACATACTCTGTTATGTAAAGTAAATCCAAGTGGCTCTCTTCTGTTACTAGGTATAATTTGAGAGCATGATCAAATGAGTAAAAAACTCATACACTTAGTCTTGATCCCTTGGCTTGGGGAATGCAGTATGATCTACCACTCATTATCTCATGGCTGTTAACTTCTGCATTTGGCATTAAGGTTTAGTGCTAACTTACTGCAGTACTGGAAAACCAATATTTAACTCTTTTGAGGGGAGAAAAAAAAATCAGGACAGTTTTTCTCATTAAGCTACTCAAAGCTTTCCTTCCTCTTAATGAAAACTCTTAAAAGGTTGCAATGAAGACTGCTATGTGTTTACACTTTTCCCCTGTTACAGGACATGTATATTGTTTGTAGACATGTTACTTGCAGTTCACAAGTACATGCAGCACTTGCAGTGCTCAGACTTCACAGAGGTCACTGAAGACTTCTAGCTGCCACCTTTCTAGAGGAGGCGTTTGGGAGTTTTTTCTCTCAGGAGACTTAGGTTGCAGACTCCTTGCAGTTCATCCTGCTGTGTCAGTAGGTCTCCTTTTTTTTTGGTCTGGAGTATTCTGGCCTTTGGAGAGCAAATGAGCAGTGATGACATCCTGAGGACTGACTGGTTTCTGACTCAAGAGCAGGAGGAGCATGTGTTCATAAAGACCTCACGAGGCCAAGCAGTTCATGAGCATGTCCGCCTCAAAAGGGAGTGATAAGTTCTTCATATGAAGATACTGAAAAGATAGAGGAAGTTTTTAATTTTTCATTAACATGATACATTTGGTCAGTCTTTAGATAGGACGTGAATAATCTTTCTCCTTACAGAAGGATAGTCAATTTTGAGTTCTAGGTCCTTAATCATTCCTCTTGAAGTTTGGAACTAAAGTATAGGAAGAAGCTATTGATTATTTTATTAGGTTTTGTATGGATTGTTCTTTATTTCACCCTTTCATTTGGAATGCCATTGCATGTAAAGTTACATGCATCATTTAATGCAGTCCTCTAATGTCACATTCTTTTCTGACACCCAGGGTTAGCTTTTGTGAAGTGCTGGTGGTGATGTTTGTAACTTGCAAGGCATTTTAAAACCTTACTTTCTTGTTCGTAGAGTGTCTGGAGAGCTTCAAAGAACAATTCCCTATATAAAGAGATTCCACTATTTTGTAGGGAACTTTTTATTGGAATTGGCTTCTTAAAGTTGTTTAAAAATATTCTGTTCTCTGATTCAAATTTTTCTACTACATTCATTAAAACTTGTTTAGCCAATTGACTGTGTTGCTGTCTTGATTGTTAGCTAATGAGTTGGCAGACTTAAAAAAATACATATTTTTATAGGAAACAAAAAATCCTATGGATGAATAGAGTGCAACATTGGATTTACAACCTTCAGAAATTTTATAGTGTTAAACATTTGTCTAGCAATCAATTTCAGAAATCAGAGCAGCTAAATGACAAAACTAATTAAATAGATGAAGATGTCTGAACTTGCTGGTGATAATGGTGCTTATAGGGATAAGGCAGCAATTAGAGAACTTTTCTTATGAGTTGCACTGAGTCCATGGTTCTTATAAACAGCTGAAGTATTTTCTGGTAAGAGATTATTTTCAGGGATTTTGTGTGTTAGCTTAGTAGTTGAACCAGAATTTTGAGATCATCACAGTCTCTTAGCAGTAAAATTCTAAATATACAGTTACCAATTTTTTAAACTCTTTCCCTACCCCAGGAGGACCAGGATGGTAGCCAAGGTGTGGGCAAGCGCAAGAGGGTGAAGCTAAGCAGCACTACCAAAGGTATTTATAAAGCCCTGATCTCAGTTTATCATATTTGCTTTATGTTTATCTTCAGAAGCATCTAGGAGCATTCCTTCTTTTCCCAAGCACTGTGGTGCTGTATGTGACACAGATATTAAACACAGCAAAGTCTTTGAAAAGCAGAAAGTGAAATCACACTTATTAGCAACTCTCATTTCACTTGGGAGTTAGTACCACTGCTTGGGTCTTCGTTTGACCAGTAATTTGTCACCTTCATGTTGCAAGTCAGCCTCTAACAAATGACTCTCTCTCACTGTGGCAGCGAAGATTGCAGTGAAGCTTGGTAACCACGGTTTTGGTGTGTCGGTTCCTGAGATGTCGATGATGTTGTTGTGCCATCAAAAGCCAGCAAAATTGCTTCTCTAGTTCTGGTTGATCTTTTCCACACTGTTCTTCTAGTGACCATTTAAAAAAAAACAAAAATAATGGGTGAAGTTTTCTTTGAAATCACTGTGGTATTTTCCTAGATTAACAGTAATCCTCTACAATTTCTAACTGAACACAATCAGCTCTAACATTGAGGTTAGTGCAAGTTGAAGAATGAGTTAGGTTAGTATATGGTAGCCTAATCTTATGCTTTTCCTTGATATGTTTTTGTAATAGAAGGATGCTTGATAGTTTTTAAATCGCTGATACTAAATTAAAAATCCCATTTAAAAAAAGAATATTAGGAGACTGACTTGTGAAATAGTAGGCTTTGAGAGGGGAACGTTTGGTTCTAAAATAGTGGTGGAAGTTGGAATAACATTTCTGGAAAGACTTTGAAGTGAATGTTTGGAACTTGGATTTGTATGCAAAAGCACATGAAGTCAGTAAAAAGGTAAGAAGGTGTCGTGAGGAGTATGGGAAAGGAGGATTGATTATTTTGATGTTTTCAGAGTAAAGGAAAGAGTCGGAAACTGGAAGAGTAGAGAACAAGAATTTTTGCAAGCTTACTGTTAAGAGCTGATCTTCCAAATGCTGTGCAGACGTTTGTGAAGGGTCTGATGGTAGCGGCACTATATGTGTAGGGATAAGAGAGAGAGAGAGAGACACTCGGAATAAACTAGCTGTGATAGAGAATAATAATACTGTGGAAGAGGTGATAGTTTTGGAGAAATGCAGACTTATTTGCATCCAAAGAAAGCTCTCATTTCAGTTGCAGAGAGTGCCAGCTTGCTCAGATGTTAGACACTTTTCTTGCTAACTCAAGAAAAAATGCAGTTTTTCTGATGCACAGTGACAGGTTATGGGAAGAAGGGAGAGAGTAAGCACAGGATTAGAAGCTGCCAGGTCTGAAAACCCCTATCAGCAGTGGCATTTCAGGGAGTTATTCTTGAATTGAACCTCTCATTTCCCCCCAGGATTGTAGTCTTCCTCCTCTGAGGCACCCCAACCTGGACTGTGCTCATGCTGTTGATAGCTTCTAATAGCTCCTGATTTTCAGCCGCAGAGGAGGGTGTCTGCCAAGGGGGGGAAGGGTAAGTATCTGTTTTTATTAAATATTAAATAGTTTTCTAAAGTTTTCGGTATTCATATTTTATGTCCAATAGGGTATAAAATAAGAGTATGAAAAGAAAATTTTAGAAAACTGAGTATTAAATAAAAACAGATTGACCTTTTCCATATAAGCAGACTCCCCATTTCATCCTTGGTGTTAAGTTGTACTACATTCACAGGGGTCCTTTTACACACTGGGGATATTTTGGAATTCTAGGACAAGTATTCCAGGAAGGTGTTTGAAACAGCCTATGGGATCTGTTATAGCAATGGAAAAGAATAAAAGGTTTGTTTAAAGAGCTGACAGTTTTTATGCTGAGATGTTGTTCATATGGGTATGGGACTGAGAACTGAGACACTTTATTGTTGCTTTTTTAAAATGCATCAATCTAAAACATCTGATGTCTATGGCAATTTCAAACCCACAGGCCCTATTTTTTTATTTGTTAACAGAAATTTAAAAATTGCATGATGCTTCTCATAGAGATGGGAACAATTATCCCCCTTTTTTTTTTTTTTTTGACAAATTTTCCAAGTTGGGTAAGAGCATTCTGCCTACTCTTCAATTCTCTAGCAGGTAGAACTGAGTGGGTGTTCTTCTGTCCCTGCCCCAAACTGCTATATAAAGAAGTTATTACAACCTATTCAGCTACAATAATGCTGGAGAAGGCTGTGCTTCGATGACAAATGGCGCACGTGTTGCTTGTCGTCGTGCCTGATCCTCGCACTGAGGGGCCCTTGGAATGTCCCTAAACATGTGCTGTTTTCTGGGGCAGAGAGCTTCAGTCTGCGTGGCTGCCAACTGCCATGGGCAGTATATTCCCAAACATAATTTCTTAACAGGAGTCGAGGGGGAGAATATAAAAGATAATTACATTTGCTATAGTAGGGGATGTGTAGCTCTTTAGAAAATATTTTAAAATTAGGTAATCCTTTTGTTTTTTAATTATTTATTTCTACAGTTGGAGAATATATTGAATGAAATGCATTCTTTGTGTGGATTGCTAGAGTTTCTTTTTGAGAGCCTTAAATTTTAAATTGTTCTCTATTATGATATTTAGCAATTCTTGAGATATTTTGGAGTAATTGGCTGCTTGACAGTGGATCTCTTGCCCCTCGTAATGGTGGAAAATGCAGGCGACTCCTGCTTCACCAGCAGGCCCAGAGCCATGCAGTGCAGTGCCTAGAACTGCCCTGCCTCAGTGAGGAGGAGTCTGCAAGGCCAAATGTCCAGTTTCAGCAGTCCTGAATCTGTCCTGGTGGGAGCACTTTACGTGCTAGCCCTGTGCCTTCCCTTCACTTTGCTTAAAGTGATATGTGCAGGGGTGTGTCCTCAGGTCTGTATGAGCTCTGTAGGTAAAGGAGCAATGTTATTTTCTGTATTTTATGCACTGTAGGAGTGAACAAGGCCTGTTGCAACTTTAAATCAAAAGTCATAAACCTTCGAAGGATGATTGTTTTAATGACTTTTAAGTGGAGTTAACAATTTAAGCAAGTAATAACTTCATGAGCAGTTTAATCTAGCACAGGTCTCTGTGTGCAGCTTTGCAGTGAAGTGGGTTAGGAAGTGAGCCATTTGAAAGCTCAGCTGGCGAAATGGAAATGGTTCCCATGTGGATGTACAAATGGTGCTGCCAGTGCGAATGAAGGGCAGAGCGAGTGATAAGGACTGCTTGGGGAAGGGTGGGACTTGATCCTCTAATGCCAGCTGGAACTAGCTGATCAATGATTATGTGATCTGGAGTTTTTTACATTAAAAATATAGATAGTGAAAGAAGTTGTTTTTAATCAGTCATTGGTCTGAGAGCTCTATATTCCTTGAAAAATTAGTGCATACATTGATTTAAAAATAAAAGTAGCTCACACTTACTCTGTTTTGCGAGCAGAACATAAACACTGTTAGGTAATAAAACTCATCACTCCCCATAAATTGTACTTAATCATTTTACTATTTCTGTTTCTGCTGAATAATGTTGTACATTATTTATAGGTTTCCTCAGTTAAATGGCTGTGTATATATTGTGTAAATTGTGTTTCATTAAAATGAAGGGATATGTTACAGTAGTGCGATATGGTGCAATGCAGTTGATGAAGAAGGGTTGTGTGTGGTAGAATTGTACCGAAAACTCCCGTTGACTTCTTGGTGCGGAGTATCTTTTTTATTATTAAAGCTCTGACACTGTGCAGTGTTGACCCTTTTTAGTTTTCCCAGTGTTTTTGGAAGACAAAAGCACAAACAAAAGAAAAAAACAAAAACAAAAAAAACCCCACTAATGTAGAGGGCAGTGAGACGTTCCTGTTTTTTTTTGAGAGAGAGTTTTATGTAAGGTATTGCATTGCATTATAATTAATATTATTTCAAGTAATTATGACATGATATATCCCCTCCTCCAACTTTTTATACAGATCAATCTATCATGGATGTATTGAAACATAAATGTTTTCTAGAAGAATTATTATTTTGGACAATAAAATATGAGTTTCCACAAAAGATGGTGACTTTCTTACTCAACATGCTGCCAGATCAAGATTATAAGGTATTTGTCTTACTTTGCTGAAACTTTAAAATCTTACTGTATTCACATGTTTAGTGTGTATTTATGCTTTTTGTGAGACCACCTACGTTTATATCTGAATAGTAAGCAATACTTACCTTCTTTTGAGTGTTTTGTTAGAGAGCCTTAAAGTGTAAAAAAAAAAAAAAAAAAAAAAAAAAAAAAAAAAAAAAAAAAAAAAAAAGCATACCAGTATGAAAAGAGGTGCGTAAAGAAACAAGATGAGTAGTTCAGGAGGAGTAATATTAATTTTGTTTGAATGTTTTATTTTCTTCCTCTTCGGCAGTTATTGAGTATTTGGATATGTTGGAAATTTTGTTTTACTTGGCAAACTGGATTTTTTTTTTTTCTCAGTTAAAGCATGTTCATCAACACTAAGTAATTCCATGGTGTGATATGACTGGTTAACTATTGTGGTGACTTCATTTGTGATGCAGCTGTTCCTAGCAGGCAGTTGTTTCACCAAGTAGACCATAACCTTTTGAGTTTTCTGGCTGCAGCTATACCCTAGATGATTCTGGCAGCCTTCCAGCTGCCTACTTAGTTTTGCACTTGTCCATACCAAATGTCCCCTGGCCTGGAGTCACAGAGACTGGATGTCATCTTCCTGTTTTAAATCTTGGTGTGCAGCCAGGTCTGGTTGTTTGCGCTGTGTGTTCTGGGATCAAGCATACATAGCAGTCAGGCTTAACATTTTGCTCTGATCACGTTTTGTACCTTTGAGCTGTGCTCATGTCTTGGATCTTCTCATTCCCTGCTGCGAGGCAAAGATCAAGAAAACCTGAAGTCCAGGCAAGGAGATTCTTGCGCAAAACTTGTTTTATAGTGGAAGTCTGTATTTGGGCTGTCTTAAAACAGTCCAGTATCAAAACACAGGATATGAAGATGCAAGAAAATGAATGATAAAAATACAGTTCTCCAGCAATGCTCTGTCTGTACCAAGGCAAGTTGGACGGTGTTTTGGTTTGGGAGATCTGCATGAATTCATCTTGGCCTCCGATTCAGTCTGTACTTGAGGAGACGTGAAGACTTCTTGCTGAATGATCGCTTGCCAGGAAGCCAGAATTCTTGGTGTTTGAGACCCACGTGGGCATGCTATCTTCTGTCTCCGTTGTTGGCTGAGCTCCTGAAATACCAGCAGCGCGCAGAGGAATCTGGTAAGCATTGCTGTGTTTGCTTTTGTACTGTGCCACATAAGAGCAACAACTTCTAATGAACATGGAATCTTCAAGCCACAGTCTCAGGTGGTTCCTTACAGGGTTCACAGTTTTCATGCATTGTATGCCCAGAATAGAGACCGTGGTCTACTTGACCTCTGCCCAGGCTGCCTTCTTTGCCTGGAAGCAGTCATCTTAGATGTGCTATATCTTCAGACAAAAATGAAGGATTATTTAAACGCTGCTTTTGTTTTGTTAGCAATTCAATTCCTACATATAAACTTCATCAGAAGATTACAGGTTATCTCTAATCTTTTAAAAACTGTCCTTTTAATTGCTGTGACCTTCTAAAAGGTGCTTTGTAGAAATAACAAACAATGTTGTCTTTGTCTTACAGGTCTGTGCCTGAGGCATCCCTTCAAACACTGTCCCATAACAGAGGTTTGAAAGACATGCAAGTGACAAAAAAAGAAGTTAGGTGCTTTGGTGTGGATGTTTTCTGCAAGAAGAAAAGAGATCGGAGATTTTGGGTTCTTGTGACCAAGGGAGCAGGATGAAGAATGGATATTGGCTGCAACAAGATGTAGAGATGTAAATCATTCAAGAGCAGAGACTTGCTATGGTCTGGAAAAACGGAAGTTAAAAGAAATGCAAAAGCATTGATATTTTTTATGAGTCAACAAGGATATTTATCAGAAATATGTATCTTCAGTCATGTCCTGTAGTGGAGGTTGAGACAGTAGTTAGAGCAATAGGACTTCACTAGTTCCTGGATATGATACTCTACAAGTTTTATAGAAGAGTTTTTCTATTGGAAACTTTAGGACAAATTTTTCCCATCTCAACTATCTTTTCCCTTTCAATGAAAACATAAACATGTGAGAGGCAAATTGCCCTCTAACTAAAACATGAGATTGGTGTCTGGCTCCTGCAGGTTCTGAGATGACTGAGTGGCCACCGAGAAGAAAGGCTACATAAAAGAGGTGACTTTGTTTTCTTGTAGGCTAGAGCTTTAGCAACACACAGGCTCTTCGGAAATCAATGAAGGCCATTAAATGAATGGAAAACATTAGAAAGTCGCTTTTGTAAATGACTGGCTGAGCAAGTATTTGGAAAGACATACTGTATTTTTTTTTCCCTCAGTATATTTCTGGCTGCTCACAGACAGCATGCTGGGCAGTATGGACTGGTCTGACCTGCTCTGACTGTTCTTATATTAACTGCAGTTTAGCACACGGTTTCAGTACTTAAAGCATTTATTCATTTAATATTTTCAAAACTGGAGAGGGTTGCATTTAACTTACAGCTGAAGGTTTCTGAATGGGTAAAGCTTACATGTTTTATTTAATCATATTACAGATTTTATATAGTTTCTGGATGTTGATAGTGAATCTGTAACTCAGAAATTCATTGTGCCATATGGGTGACGCACAAAAAGGTTCGATGCGTGCTGGTTTAGGAGAAATTTTTTTTTTTTTTTATTTCTCCAAAGACCATGTCTTCACAATAAACATGAATTCAGTAAATTTGTAAAATAAATTTGTAAATCAAATAAAACATAGTACCTGTTGTAGAACATAACAATCATGTTTAAGCATAGTATGATGTGATGAAGCAATGTGCTAGTGGATGAAAACTGAAATTACTTTGTTAAACTGCATGTTGTAATTTGGTGTTGCTAAAGTCTAGTAATGAGATAGCTTTTTAAAAATGATACTAGTAAAATTAACATACCAACTTATTAAAATATCAAACATAACATTTGCTTCCAGGTCTTAACATGAATAGTATAAATGTTTTGTGTTTATTATAAACGTCATTGCCAGCGATTTCAGTTGTATTAAGCTCAGTATATATTGAGCAATATGTTGTGAATATATTCTTACCAAAGTCTGTAGCTGATAATAATTACCATTACGCCATGGGCTAGACACAGAAGAAAATTTTAATTATCGTACAGATTTCCCACACTTTGGAGTCAGCCAAAGCAAGATGACTTAATACTCTACTGTTTCTTACAGTGCCTTATCTTCACTGCTTCTTCCCTTTTCCCCCCATGCACTTTTGCACATCAGCAACTTGTTCTTTATTTTTGAGGATAATTGCTGGAATAAGTCATTTTTGTGACCAAACGCAGCCTTACGGCATCATGATATTTTGGAGAACATTTTCCAAATAAGAAAATGTTAGTGCTGTGATAAAAATACCGGAGTACAGATCCTGAGGCATTTGAGTAAAATGCAGTAGTGATTTGCATACAGAACGGTGAAAACACCTTAAAGGTGGCTTTAGAACTTCTGATTATATATTTAGGGAAGAATTCCAGAAGATGCTTCCAGAAAGACTAGATAGAAGATTTTGGGCCTTGAACTTCAAATTCTTTCATCACTATAATAGCTTGTATTATTTGTTCTTATTAGACCGGGCAAGACCAGATGGTGATAATTCAGAACTTAAAGTGCTAAAAGAGACATGATTTTGAAGCTGGCACATATGCACACATGCGTATGCGGTGCAGGAAGCTGGTGTACAGTCCAGTTTAAGGCTAAAATGGTACTTCTCAAGAAATTCTACCAAGACTGGCATGTGCTGGCATATGCAATTATTGATCTGTTTTTAAACAGGAAAAAAAAAAAGAAGGCAATAAAAGACTCTGAGAGAGTCTGTTAAGAAGGAATGGGTTGCTGTGATAGCAGATGAAAGTCAATTGGATGAAAAACTGACTTGGATAGATGATTACAAGTGATCAAGTTACAGTAGCTTTATCAGCCACCAGTGATCTCACTGTTTGTCGTATATCGTTTTGGAGCATTACTCTAAATTTACGAATCCTACAACAGTGTAAAGTAGCACTTGTACTTTATCCCATTCACAGGTGTGCTTTAACCTTGTTTATTGTTTCAATGTTTCTGGTGGTTTTACTGGAAAATGAATGGAATGACAAGACAGGATTTTGAGATCAGGAAATAAACTTTGAGGAGTAAGTTACTTCTCTCTATGTAGGCATCATTGGATACGGGCTGTTTCTAGAAACTAGACATGGGGTAGTTGGACCAGCCATGTCAATTTGTCGCAGTGACTGGTGTTTTGGGGATATACTATTTGTACTTTTGTAAAGGAATGCTTAATCGTGAAAGAAAACTACTTTTTGTGTGGTGTTTGTTTTAACATTAAAATTTCTTTATAATTTGCAGATTGCTTTTACCAAAACTTTTGTTCAGCATTATGCTTTTATTATGAAAACACTGAAGAAAAGCCATGAATCAGACACTATGTCTAATAGAATTGTGCATATCAGTGTTCAGTTGTTCAGCAATGAAGAACTAGCACGCCAAGTAACAGAAGAATGTCAGCTGCTGGATATTATGGTCACTGTTTTATTATACATGATGGAAAGTTGCCTTATTAAAAGTGAATTGCAAGGTAGGTTGATATATTTTATTTATTTCTATTATTTCCATGGGCTAGAAATAAATGATTAATCTCTCTGTGTTAAATTTAGTTCCTGTCTCCCCCCAGTCTCTTCCCCCCTCCTCCCTCTCCAAAATGCATAGAGTATCACAATATATAGTAGGGGCTGAATCTCATCTCTTTTTTTTTTTTTTTTTTTTGGAATCATATAAATTATATAATCATGTACTTTTTTGAAGTTATCATCATTTTGTAGTAATCATATAGTATAGAATATTTAGTATTTTTTTCAGATGTTCTGTTTGTTAGATGAAGTGCACATATGTTATTTGTGAAACCCTTCTGAACAAGAACTTATTTATTTACCTTGAGTTTTGTATTTAAACAATATTTTTGAAATATTTCATCCGTAGTTCAAAGTACTTGAATTCTTTTTTTTACTTGTAATTGCTTTAATAAAAATTAATTTCACTAAGGAAGACTGATTTATTCCTTTATAAATGTAATCATTTGATCAAGTTCTTGGATAAGAGCGATCTGAATTTAAAGTAGTTTGCAGTGTTTATACTCTCCCAGTAAAGTGAGAAGTCCTACTTCTACTCACCTTTTACCTATGCTTATCTGAGGCTGGTGGCAAAACAAACTTTGCTGACCTGTTTTCCATGTTTTCATGTACTTAAAATGCAGACCTCTCAGCCTTCTTTATCCTAGTCTGAGTCTGAAGACACTTCAACATGAGGAAACTTTCTTTTGCTCTGCAGATGTTGTTTTAAAGGAGTCGAAGAAAAATGCGTTCTGGCCTCATCCAGTGTTTTGTTGCGTTTTTTTTTTTTTTTTTTTTTTTTTTTTTTTTTTTTTTTTTTTTTTACAGTTTGTGCAGCAGGTGGTTTTTGCTAAACTAACATCATAGTGGTGGAATTTCACTTAAAGCTATTTTAAGTCATCTTCAGAACTTTGCTAACTGGTGATGGTGCTAACATGGTGTTCAAGTTTTGTAATGGAATAAAATTTGCAGCCAAATGGAAAAAGCCTAGGGCCATGACTAAGACAGACATTGTCTGAAGAAACTTTGTGGTAATTATTAAAAAATAAATCTAATAAGCTGAAGGTAATAAGTTAAATATCTCCAGACAGATCTGTGATACATTTGCGAGAGAACGTTTATCCCTAGAGCAGCTCTACCATGGCATACACCTACCGTTTCCTTTCCCAAGCACTAGTGGTTTGCCTTGGCTCAGACCCATCCTGAAGTCTGTGATGGTACTTAGCATTTTCACATTTCCCCTCACTGCTTTATATATACGAGTTTGAGCAGCCTGTAAAACATAGAATTTTTTTTAGAAAATACTTTTTTTCCCTCATAGTCTCCTTTTGCAGCTCTGCAGATTTGCATCTTGTGCTTTCTTTAGTTCAAGACACCTCCTACAGTGCTGGAAGCAGTAGTGAGAAGTCTTGTTAGAAGTATATGCTTATGAGATAAGTTTAGAAAAAGTGTTCTGTTTGTGCCCCTTTTGCAAACGAAAGGTAGTGTCTGATGGAGATAAAGTTTGTTGATCCAGCCAGGGCATAGCTGGATAAAACGTACTGGAGAGAGGCTACCAGAACATGTAGTGGGAATTACACCTGTTAAGACATGTTTACTTTATATTGCTAGCAAATGTTAGTTGCTATTTGGATGGTTGATATCTATTGAAAATTTACAATGTACTAAAGGTATTTGTGGATGGCAAGTTAAATGGACAAACTGTGTTTCTGAAGCAGAGCACTGACCTAGGAACTGCATTGGCATCAACTCAAAACTAGTTCAACATATTTGTCACATGTGGTATGAAAGGATGGAGAGAAATATGGGTACAGATAAGAAGACTGGATCCCTACAAAGATTTATGCCCCCCCCAGCTGTTAGAGATTTTTTTTTTCCCATCAGCATTTTTCCTCTCACAAACTTTTAATGAGAGAAGTATTTATACCCCAAGGAGAATGAGCCATCGTCAAAATATTCTCTAAAAAACCCCTTTCTTTCTGACCGACCTTTTCTAACTCTGCCTTGTAGAGCACTCTGAAGATGAGGTATTTGCTACTGTCAATTTAAAAAGAAAATGTTGGACTTGTCTGATCTCTGCTGGGGCGGGCAGTCTGGGACGCAATTGTTGGATATTTTCAAAGGGCTCACTTGGGTTCAGGCAGATCCGGTTTATCCTACTCTGGGGTAGACAGTGTGAGCACATGGGAACCTGGCAGCTGAGTGAACCCCATGCACCAGGGAGTGGGCGAGTGGTCGCAGGGCCTGGAGGCAGCGGAGAAGTTGACAGGTTGTGCAGAGCACTCTTGGCTTCCTGCAACCTCCAGTGCTCGGGCCAAATAGGTGGGAGTCGGCTAAAGAATTGAAGTTCTGTATTGCCTTATACCAAGGTTTCTGTTCAGTGGTGAGCGGCTCAGGCAGCATATTCTCAGGATGAGATGTGATTCGGTTCTTTGCGTGCGCCTTGTTCTTGAGAGGTAAAACCTGCCAACATCAAAATATTACACAACTTCAAATGCAAAAAGCCTTGTTGAAATAACAATCAGGATGATAGTTTTTTTTAGTCTTTGTACCAATGAACTAACAAAAATAAATTCAGAATGAAAATAATAATAAATTCATTAGTTAAAGGGGAGAAAAAAAGTTGCTTGCTTGCATGCCCCTGCAGGAACATGTGAGCTGGTGTTAGGAATCTCTTGTTGGCAGGGTTTTTGCTCAGGCTCTGCAATGCTGCTTGCTCTCATCTTGATGCTTTCACCTGCGTAAAGGGCAACTGCAAGGGTCCTTCGTGCATTTAAACTGGACAAGAGCCACTCCTAAGGCAGATCATCCCATCTGAAGTGTTTCTTCTGTTGTCTTGAGTCGCAACAGCAACTGAAAGATGGGAGACGGAAGTCAGTTCCCATGGATAACGACTCCAGGACCTGTCCTGTGTCCTTACTTTCTTTCATATAAGTCTATTTTTATGAGGTTCTTCTTGAAAGTCAAGATATTTATTTAACAGTATAGAGGTTGTGTTTCTGAGAGTCGAGGAGGAGCCTTTTTTTCTAGCTACCCTGATTCCTTCTCTTCTCCTTTCCGTCTGCCATGGGAAGATGACGTAAACCCTCTCTGAGGTCTGTTAGAACTTTTTTGGGGTAGTTGTGGCTCAGAGGGCTCTGTTCTTCAAAGGCTGTGATCTTGCTTGGAGCGTGTGCATCTCCTGCTAGGATGGGATCTGCATCAATGACTACCACATGAGAAAACAACCCAGGGTGCCACCATGTAAATTATCTTTTCTGCATTTTCCTATCTGTGTTGTCTCAAATTTACAATGAATCCTAGTTTTTATTCTTGCCTAATCTTAGATCTTTGTTTAGAAATTAGAATAAGCATTACTTTCTTCTTTTTTTTTTTTTAATCTAGATGAAGAAAACAGTTTACATGTTGTGGTGAATTGTGGGGAAGCACTACTGAAGAATAATACTTACTGGCCCCTGGTTAGTGATTTTATAAATATACTCTCACACCAAAGCGTGGCAAAGAAATTTTTGGAAGATCATGGTCTTTTGGTAACATGGATGAATTTTGTGTCATTCTTTCAAGGTATGTGACTTTAATAGTCAGTGCTAATACAAGGATCTTGAAACAGCTTTTCATTCACAGTAACAAAATTCTTACACCACTATGTATAAATATTTCATTAATATTCTCATAAGCAGACATTTCTGGGGGTCCAGTGTATTCTAGAAAACAGATTTTAAACCAATCTTGTAATGAATCATTGTCTTATGTGGACCAGGTGAAGAGCATTTGCATAATAGTTCAGTGAGAAACCAAAATTCTCAAGTCATACAATTAGTATGAATCATAACTTGTGCTAGAGCTGTTTTATTGGCAAAGCCCTGAATTTAAATATTGAGTATTAAGCACAAATCTGATGAATTTGTATATTTTTCTAAATGTTGCTTTGAAGAAACGTTTTTATTAAGAGCAAACAAACAAAAATTTACAATAATCTTCTCAATACTGAAAAACATCTGTCTGGCAAGAGATGCAGGTGTTTTCAGTCCAAATGTTTTCACTGAGGCTCAAAGTAAATGGGCTGCAGTCCATATTAATGTCACCTTCCAGAAAAACCGAGTGCTTACTAACCAAATCATGATTTTCTTCTGATCTGTTTCAGTTCAAATTTTGATATTTGTCCCTGTATTTCATTTGTTGCCCTGATACTAAATAACACACATTTAATCGTCTTCTGTGTTTTGTTGTTGTTGGTAGATCTACGGATGTATAACATTCTGATGTTTCAGTTATACAGGCAAATATTTAATTATTTCTAACTTCGCTTATATCTTTGAAGGCATGAATTTAAATAAACGCGAATTAAATGAGCATGTGGAGTTTGAATCACAGACATACTATGCTGCCTTTGCTGCTGAACTGGAAGCCTGTGCCCAGCCAATGTGGGGTCTTCTGTCACACTGCAAAGTTAGGGTAGGTAATATTTATCTGTCATTATTCATGTTTTCAAGAACAAGCAACAAGAAATCCTTTTTAATTTTCCCTTGTGTAGTCTGAAGAGAGTCCCTAATGATTTAAATTATATATTTATTTAAATTATATATTTTCCCTGTGCGATTTTTTTTTTCTTTTTTCCCCCTCTGACTACGCTTTATGTAAAGTGTATAAGCATTGTTTTGTTTTCTTGATAGTAATTACTCATCGTTACAGTGATGCATTTGTTAAAGGATGTTCTTAAGGGATGTTTATAAAAGCATTGGATTCTGCTTAGTAGTTCAGTTTGCACTCAGGAAGATTGCAGTCAAGCTGAGGAGAGTTTGTGAAGGGTTGCCTTTTGCTAGCTTGGCAGTGGAAGCATTCACATGTATCAACTTAGTTCAGAGTTCTCAGATCTGAAAGGTCGGGCTGTTTTGTCTTGAAGACTTGTTTCTTGATGTGATCAGTTGTTCCTCTGAACATGATAGAGGTAGATTTCATACTGATACTTAACCTATGCAGTGGTGAGGCGAGCAGGTGAAGATGTGCCTAGACTGTGTGCACAGATAGAGCCCTCGTGCTGAGGAAGGACGAGATCAGTGGGTGGGAGCCCATCTGCCCTTGCCCTGAGAGAAAGGAGAAAAATAAGTCCTGGTTATAGTATTGATTGTGCAAATACTGGTTGATGGCAAATCCATACTTGGGTGTAAAGGGGAATGTAGCGATTACGCGTTTGTTCTTGTTTAGTGACTGCACGAGGTGGAACATGGTAACATGCACTATGATGTCCGTTTGTGTCCTAACTCCAGCAGAGATAGTTGTTACTCTTTGCTAGACAGTAATTTACAGTAAAAAATTGAATCCTTCAGTTAGAAATACTTAGCTGTTGTGATGGGAAGAGGAGACTGAGCAAACCAGGCAATGCTGGCACAGCTTCTGGCTACTGTGATATGGAGATCCTGGGAGCATGAGGGGGGCTTGGAGCTGCCACGCACAGGAGAAGGGAGGATTCAAGGAGAGGTCCCTGAGGAGCCCGGCTTTGTCCGTGCTGCGGTGCCAGAGCAGCTGGCTCTGCCCGCCTCCACGTGCTGTCCACGCGGGCTCCTGCTGCGCTCCTGCGGGGCCGGAGCACCCTGGCCCTTGGAATACTGGATTCAACCAGAAATATGTTCTGGTAATAAGACACTATTATGCCTAGCATAATTATAATGAGGATTGTTAAGATCTATTAATATATACATTATAAGATCTATTTAGTATTGCATTGCCACAGGATTTTATGTTCATCGAATTATACTCTATAATAACCATTCAATAGCTAAAAACTTAAGAAATAAGCCACCCCTTTTCAGTTGCTTGGAAGGACATCTTCTCTACTTAGGTTTCTAATTTTTTGGTAAAGATAAAAGGATAAATTAAAACAGACACTAAGCCTAGTACGAAGGGCCTGATTCTTCCCATTGAAATGATCACCTTTTAGGACAGCAATGTAACTCTACTAATACCTTTAGTACCCATATTCTGAGGGCATAAAATGCATAGTAATGTAAAAATAACCACATTTATTCCTAACAGAGAAAAAAATGACACTTAAAGCTGTTTCAGCCCATGTAATACAGCTTTTTTTTTTTTTTTTTTTACTTGAGTTGCAGGAGACACAAGAATACACACGAAATGTTGTCAGATACTGCCTTGAAGCTCTTCAGGACTGGTTTGATGCTATCAACTTCGTAGATGAGGTATTTGTCCTTAATGAACTTAAGCAAAGAGCAGCGAAAGTCTGATCTTTTCCTCATTAAATTAAAGCATTGTTCTATGTGCTGACTTAGAAAGAATTGCTTTCTTGAAATTGCTTTGCTGAAAGTTTGTAGTTAATATTCACATTGTTATTTACTACAATCCTATAATCCTATACTTTTATAGTCTAACAAGTTTAGATTTCCTGGTGCAAATGTAAGCTCTGAGAGTCTTAAAAATAGTGCCATTGCACTACTTCCACTGAACTGAATGAAGAACAGAAGCAGTGACGAGACAAAATAGTAATGATATGGCAGTGGGGAGGCAGCTTTGATACCTTAGCAAAGGATACAGTCTGGTTGAGTTTAAGTGTCGTTCACTGCAAGGGACTCAGCAGTAGCTTAACCGTAGCAGTCTGGACAGGCGGGATTTATGAGGCATTGGTGGTGGAACTTAAGTAATATTAGGTAGCAGAAAGTACATCCATCAAATGAGGACATGCAATATACTGTTCTTGGTGATGGTGACAAAGTCATTCATAGGTTGTTTTTTTATATGTAATACTAAAATTTCTGCATTTTACTTTCAGCCGGCTCCTAATCAAGTTACCTTTCATTTGCCACTGCATCGTTACTTTGCCATGTTTCTAAGCAAGGTAAGCAGATGTTTATAGTCGCATAGAACATGGAAATAGCCCGTTGAGTGTGATTGTTCAATAAAATGTTTATTTCCTCCCCCACCCAGGCTGTCAAATGCCAAGAACTAGATCTGGATACTATCTTGCCAGACCAGGAGATGCTGATGAAACTAATGATACACCCACTACAAATTCAGGTATGCACAAACTTTGATGCATATATATTGGTGTACAGTAACATTACTTCCACCTGATACTCTTTACTTTAACAGCAATTACTTAAATATATTTCTAATTAGGTTAAAAGATATTTTACTATATAAATTGCGAAATATATAATAATAATAGTAAGAAATAGAATATGCAAGATAGCTAGGATAAGCTATTTTTTTCTATTGACAAAGTGAAATATGACTTTACTTAAGAATGTAATTATGAGAAGTATAATATTTATTATAGCACTTTCAAACAGGATAGTCAAATTTGAATGCAGCGTTTGTTCACAGAATTGCTATTGAAGTACAAGCAGAAACCTATTGTCAATTTGAAAACCTGAAATCTTAAACTGAGTATGATTTCAAGAATAGATTCACATTGTAGCATTTATTTATTTATTTTAGCTCTGTATTTATTTTCATATAAGTGATAGTGAATAGTATTTATGAATGCTGCTTTTATACCTGACTTATTTTTAAGCTGAAGAAAGGTCAAGAGTAGCTGTTATTTTAACCATGGATAATCTTATGTTTGAGTACTTTTCAAGATAAAAAATGACGTCAGTTCATTGACTTTAATCAGTGTCATCATCTAAAATACATTCACAAAAAAATTTGCACAGTATTTTGTTACTAAATCATCCAACATGAACTTTTTATATTGTGTCTTATATTCAGATACATTTCTACCTCAAGAAATGCCACTTTTTGGTATTGATAAATCTTTTGAAGTATTTGGTTATTCATTTAAAATTGACTTGCATGCTCCAATTCTGTTTTTGAGATGAGAAGAATATATTTATATGTATGTCTATATACAGATACACAGTGTGTATGTCTATATACAGATATACAATGATAGATTGGTGATCTGTTATCACTGAAACAAACAGCCTAATTATCTCTAAGTTTGCATACTTTTTTTTTTAACTGAACAGGCAAGCCTTTCTGAAATTCACAGCAACATGTGGGTGAGGAATGGTCTACAAATTAAAGGACAGGCAATGACTTACGTGCAGTCTCATTTTTGTAATTCCATGATTGATCCTGACATTTATCTGCTACAAGTAAGTTGTGTTTTCTAAGAATCCAAGCCAATGTTTCTTAAAAAATCCCAGTGAATAAATTTAATCTCTTTCCACAGGTCTGTGCCTCTAGGCTTGACCCAGATTATTTTATTTCATCAGTTTTTGAAAGGTAAGATGCAAAGAAGAATACTTTTGCTCAGTACTTTGCCAGCTATTGGCTAACTTAGGCCATGGGAGAGAGAACGTGCATAGGCACCTTTGTGTGCAATGATAAATGCTTTCAATGCTGCGATTCTGCATAGCTATAGTTTATATTTATCCCGTACCTGTATAGCCAAACTCTCTTACGTTTGTCATTTCATTCGGGACTAGATTTTGATTTTCAGCTATTGCTTTAGATGTCTGTTTTCTAAGCATTTTCAGTTTTTCAAGTACTATATATTCTTACATGCAGGCATTCAGAATATGTTAGCATGAAGAAGTGGACAAGCAGAGCTGCTTTAGTGAGGATCCTGCAAGGGATGCTTGCTTTCCCCAAAAGACTAAATGTTGGATGTTTATCAGGATATGAAAGTAGCTTGATTGCTATTAGTTTTTGTTTGTCCATAAATGCCAAGTGTTTTCACATGGAGTAAATGTGACTATAGCTCATGCCACAGGTAGTTAAATAACAATCAAAAATAAAACTTTGCGTATTTTTTTATTGTGTGCATTTGTATTATCTTAAGGCTTATCTGCGTGGTAACCTCAGTTTATCAGTACATTTCCCATTATTGTTTTAATGTAGAGGAATGATGTTTCTGACTCGAATTTTCATTACACAGATTTAAGGTGGTAGATCTGCTAACAATGGCATCGCAGCATCAGAATACAGTTCTTGATTCAGAGCATGAAAGGTCCATGCTGGAAGGAGCCTTAACGTTTTTAGTCCTTTTGTTGAGTCTTCGCTTGCATTTAGGTAAGAATCACAGCTTTAGGGATATTTGATTCTAAATAATTTGTCTTTTAATTAATTTCCAAACATTCCAAACAATAGCTATCATAAGACTGAAAATTAGTAACTTAAAGGATCTGGCACTTGGTCTCATCTTCCCTGAAATTTTAATCTTTTATGAATTACAAACCAGCAGAGTACATAGAAATGGAGAAAAATAATTTTAATGGAAGTGGCAGAATTGTATATTTGATCACCAAATGCCATATTAAGATTCATTTCTCTTTTCAGAAAGACAAGCAGTTTTACAGTTTGTGCCTCCTTGACCGAGTTTGTCTTTCATAACTTTTGTCTTTTTTATTGCTGTGCTTTTTATAGTGCTATATTATTAATGTTTGTATTAAGTTTAAATTATTTGAGAGTGAAGTATGCTGGTTTTTTAAATTATTATTATTTTGTTTCTAGGAATGACAGATTTTTTTAATTATTATTATTTTATTTCTAGGAATGACAGATGATGAGATCCTCAGAGCGGAGATGGTAGCCCAACTCTGTATGAATGACAGGACGCACAGCTCGTTACTGGATCTCATATCCTTGGAGTATATTAACTAATGTGCATGACTGAAACTGGCAGGTGCTTGGGTAGCAGTGGGATTTTTGGAGCTTGATCATCAGCAAAAACATTTGTTCTTCCCACTTTTGCTCTTCCACACAAAATGTGCAGTGCTTTGTTTGTTTTTTTTTTTTTTTAATACAGAAGGAGGTACTTTTTTATTATTTTTTTTAATACTACAAAAAGTCCTACAGCTGTGGGGTGAAAAGTTTGATATGCAGTAAGTTTGCAGAAAGTCTAGCCAAGTGCAGCCTGTATTTAGATCTGAACCTTGGCAATCATAAAAAGAAGCTGCTTTTACTTTTGGTATCAAAAGCTGAAAAATGCAAATAACTGCACTGTTGAATGCAGTTTTGAAATTGGAGTGCAATATGTCTGTTCTTGTAGGAAAGTGTCTTAGTTGAAGAAGAGCAAATTCTGGGAAGTCTTTCTACACAGTGATGTGGTTATGTCCCTAAACTGTTATATACAAATAGCCAAGTTTTACTGGTATCAAAGCTCTGCAGGCAAGCTCCACAGTTTGTGGTGAATGCCTGAAAGAGTTTGCAATCCCGTGAGGGTCATTCAGCAAAAGTATTTCTCTGAGACATGGTAACTCATTTCTTCAGGATGTCATATATGAGGTTAATTGTTCATCTTTGCTTGTTTACAGTTTCAGAACCTCTTTACATTCTTTTCACCTGTCCCCTTTGCTGGATTCCTGGTGTTTTAAATTCATGTTCTTGAATTTTTCTTCTGTGTTTTTTCATCTGTATTTTCACTGATCTTTAGCTCAGCATGAGATTCAAGGGCTTATAACTCAGGAAAGATGTTTTAATTAATGTTTTATTGCATGCTTATAAAAAAGGCTGTATCAATGTCTTACTGTAAGAATTCAGCTGTTTTCTGTTTATCTTTTTTTATTTTATTCCTGTACCAATTAACTCTCCAAGACTGTGTGATTTGTGAAGAAGTTTGGGAAATTTTCTTTTGCCCCTACACTACTAATTTGTTATTCAAAACAGTTATAGGCCTCATGTTTGAAATTCAAAATAAGTGATGGCTTATCACTTATATTAGAAGTCTTCTTATCGCTTGTAAGAAAACCTCTGTTTTATGGTTAGTTATTACTTATGTGTCAATCACTTACATAAGTGCTAGTGATTACTGACTAATTTGGGGAATTGTCAAGAGGCTGAGTAAGTATCGCTATCAAAAAATAGTCAAGAATGAGAATTATCTAGTATATGTATGGATCCACAAGCATTTACTTGCTTTTTCTGCACTTAACTGTAAATGAGTTTTTTTTTTTTTTTTTGTTATCATCAGAAAGCCAATATGAGAGTGTATGGAGGCTAGCACAAAAGCTTTAAAATACACCCTACAGATAGTTTTTACATCTCATGTAGTACTTACCTCTTGAGCCTCTAGTATCTGGCTTGGTTTAAAGAATTTTGGATGCTAGGATGCTTTGATTCACTTGGATAATATTTGTTTTTCCACTGCAGCTGGAAGATACGGACCTCTTGTGGCTAAAACAGAGCACTGCCGAAATGTAGTTTATGAAATAAGTAAATGAAAATGTCAGACAAAGGAAAATGCTGTATTTCGCAGTCAAGTTGACTTCATTTTCCTTAATACAAACATTACATTCCAGAAAACCCAAATCCTAAAAGCGGTATTATCCCAGGAAGCTTAAGCTTTGAATCAGTGTTGTCAGCAGTTGCTGATTTTAAAGCTCCTGTCTTTGAACCTGGAGGTTCCATGCAACAAGGAATGTATACACCTAAAGGTATGGCACCCTGTGTCTTTTATAACATACTTGAGGGCAAGATGCTTAACTCAGTAACACCAAAAAAGAGAGCCATATGAGAAGAATATAGAAAAGACGTGGCAAATATTTCCATATACTTCAAATGAGATAAATCCTTTTACTTAAATTTTAAAAATAATTTGGAACCACTTTAAAAATCTTTTTCTCTCTTTGCACAAGTTTCAGTTGTCTCTCTATCAGGATTGTGTGTTTTCTCACATTGTAAATTATCTAACACAAAACCGCTGTGGGACACTAAAAGCTGTAAAATGAAAGAGATGTATTGCCTTAATAGATGATTATTAATTAAAAAATATTATTAGTAATAAGTAAAAAATATTGTGCTTTGCTGCCAAAGATAATTATGTAACAGCAGCTTACATAGCTAAAGCTGTTTAAGAAGAGAATCTGAAGTAAATTGTAATGTCTGTGAAAGTAATTTTAGTGTGTGGCTTCTTTTAAATAACAGCTGAAGTTTGGGATAAGGAATTTGACCCTGTCATGGTAATACTTCGAACAGTTTACCGTAGAGACGTGCAATCTGCAATGGACAGATACACTGCATTGTAAGTTGGATCCTTTCAGAAAGCATACTGTTTGTTGCACAACAGACCTTTTATATATATATATATTAATGTTTTTACTGTCTGGGAATGTTAATGATATTACTGATGTTTTCAGGCCTCAAATTTATTTATTTAATTAATTTATTATTTTTAAGAAGAAATTTACAGATGTTGTCAAGATTCTGGTGAACTTGGTCTATTTCTTTTCCATGCATATGTAAAATACATCCAAAGGGCCACAGACAAAGCAGTGAATGTCATCATGTACCAGATATTTAACAGGAAATTTGAGTTTAAAAATCAAGATCAAATCTAAGAAGCAAGAAGATTTGTTTTTAATTCTGTCCCTTACAACCTTCTTACCCTTAAAAATCCTTGTTCTTATTTCAATTAATTTCATTTAGTTCTCTTTCTTTAATACTCTGTGAATAAAAAGTAACTAAAAAAAAATACTCTGCCCCATGTCCCTTTGCTTGTTCTTTTAGCCAGAGGGTCATCATACACGTGTGCTCTAAGCGATTTTGAGCAAGATAGCATCTGTTAAATATTTGCACTGTCTAATGCACTGAGTACCTGATTATTAGCAATGTGGATCTGCAGTGAAGTTAATTTTTAACATCATAGATATGGTGGTGCTGCAATAGTAATGATATCTGGTGTTGCAGTGTTGGAATCTTTGTCTGGAATCCAGTTCTAAACACATGAATTTTCTATGGTAGATGTCTGATTAACTGGGAGATTTTGGTGAGGTAAAACTTTTCAGTCCATTCAGTCCATTTCAGTCCTCTTAAAGTGAAAAAGGGATTCTGAAATTCATTGCAGAAATAGGTATCAAGGATACTTAAAACATTGGTGGCAGCAGAAAAAATCAACTCGATACATTTTGTGTGTACATTCCAGCTTTTTGAAATGTTGCTTAATATAAATTAAATGGCTTAGAAATGTTCACCAATCCTAAGGTTTGTCTGAACTAAAAGAATGCTGGATAGTTATTTATAACAGTGACAGTGGTCTACATTATTGTGGTATTTAATGTAAGTCTAATTTGTTTCGATAGTTTAAAGCAAAGTGGTAAATTCCCTGGGAACCCATGGCCTCCCTACAAGAAGAGAACGCCGCTACATCCAAGTTACAAAGGTCTCGTAAAGCTGTTACACTGCAAAACCTTGCACATTGTGCTGTTCACGCTGCTTTACAAGGTACGGGCATAATCCTTATTAATAAGGTAAATATTTTACTTCCTCTTATTCATGACTCTTTTTACAGATTTGTAGTACATAATGTTCCAATTCTTATAATATTTTTATTTTTGTTCTTATAATAAAGTACTTCAGATACGATTTCACTTTTTGGCTAGGAAAACTAAGGATAAATCACAACATCCAAAAAATGAGGAGATGAATTTGCCTTTTTTATTACTTCATATTCTTTTCCTGAACTGTTTATGTGATTTAGAAGCTTATGAAGAAGATTTCTTACGATATTCACTGTGCATTTTGCACGCATCCAGGACAGGGAGCCAGCAGATGAACAGCCCTGTTGCACCTTGAGGAGCACTATGAGAAGGACAGTGGCTGCCAAGCTGTTGCTCTCTGGGGGTTTTGGGGAGTGCGCTACTGTGAGTGGTGATCCTTGGCACCAGCACTGACCTGTAAAGCAGCAGGAAATAACGTGGGCAGCCTTGGTGTCTCTAATCGCTAAATGGCAAAAATGTCTCATAAGTGCAGCTGGTTCTCATGTCACTTCCTGGATACGTTCTGGCTGTTAATAGCGTAGCACTTGCACTTCAGCGCTAGTAGATGCCTTTAAATTTCTTTTTGTTTTGTCTTAGTGGCAGCCCCTTTTAAGGAGAATGAAGCCCTTTTGTTGAGCACCTTCATCAGAAAATGGGGCTCCAAATTGGACTTTGCTGCTTGGAAAGTGCTTTCAAAGCAGTGGGCTGCAAAGGCAGCACAATGTGGGACTATACAATGTAGTTTGATTGAGGCACATTAGCACTTTTTGCCGGGCAGATGCTCCTTTTAATGCTCCTTTTGCTGTTCCCTGTAGCTCTCCAGCTTTTGTGGAATAGAAAATATCGCTTGTTAAAGGGTGTAAAAGCTATCTGGCATTTATAGAGCCGTGCTTATTCCAATGAAGTTAACTGACTAGAATGAATACATTCTTAAGATTTTGTCTGAATTCATTCAATAGACTTTACCTTTATAACTTTTTTTTCCTCAAGAACATGAAAATTCTTATAAATTTACAACTTTAATAAACAGTAATAGGTTTTACTGTGGAGTAAGTGAAATTTCAGAATTGTATCTTAAGAGTAGAAATTAGAAACATTTGGAAAAAAAATTACTACTGTTTTTCCTTATTCATGGTAGAATGGACTGTGTTACAGAAAAGACTGCACTTGCTGTGCAGAGGCTGTTGAATGAAGCCATACTGTTTGAGACTCGGTGGTGCAGTACCTCGTGGCTAGTCAAGGTTTTCTGTTGTCAGATATTTCTTAGTTGCTCAGGACACTGCCAAAATCTACTTAGCAGCTGCCATTTTTCATGCTGCCTTAGAGTTCTGGAGTGGTTTTCCAAGAAAGAAGCAGGGCAAAACACTTTTCCCATATTTTAACCATGCTTTTATCAAGATTCTGACCCTAATTTTAGCCAAGCTGCACACACTGCCAACCTGGAAGTGCTCAGTGGGTTCCTGTTCTACTTGGACGCAGAAGTCCTGTGCTTGTCAGCCCCGCACTGGCAGCCCTGCACCAGAGCCAAGTGACGTGGAAATCCTTGCGCAGGAGTTCCAGGGGCACGGTGGGAGCCATGGGTCTGGGAGCAGCCGCGGCGCTCGCAGGACTGGGCTCTGTGCTGGGGTGCCAACGCGGGCAGCGCGTGGGAGGAAGGTTCCCCGCTGAGGGCAAGCGGAGCAGGAGGGCTGGAGTCACCCGGGGAAGCCGGCTTTTAACGTGGAGCAAAAGTGGAGGTTCTAGGGAGGCGGTACATCGTATATATGATATATGCTCAAATATATGAGCAAGGCGGTGCTCATATATCTTGACCTAAATCTTGACAATCTTAACATTTTTGCTAATTTGCAGCAGCATTTGTGTCTCTTGCCCTTTGGGGCTACGTAAAGGAGAACAATAAAATACCTTTCACTGTTTTTGGGGTGTTACCCAGGGTAAGTTTTGTTTCTAACTGGCCGGTTTTCCAGTAATATAGCACTGAATTTAACCAGTTTTTAAGGACTTTTAAGTGTATTTCCTTGTCCACTTTTGTTACAATTTGCAAGTTCTTTTAATTTTATCCATCTTGAATCAGAGTATCCTCAAGAGGAAAGCTGTCCTGCTTTTTCATTTGAGCATTTCTGTGCAGCTTCTCCCTCTGGGAGAATTCAAGTTGTATTAAAAGAAAAATACATGCATCTGTACATGCTCATGGGCATACATATCCACATAGGATTCAAAATGTCCCTTTCTATTTGGAAAACTTTTTGCTTGGACACTTTAATGTATAATTTTGAAGTCTATTTATTTATTTATTTTTAAGATAGCCGTGTGTGGAATTACAGTTGATTAAGATCCTAGGGTTTCTACCTATCCCTCTTAGTTTTTTGCAGACATGAGGAATTTCTACAGCATTTTTTTTATCGTTTGTAATATCAAAATGCATATGGTTCTGAATTAATTTCACATTAGCCCTTCTGGTGTTCCCAGGTACTCAGACATCACATCCTGGTGCTCAAGCACTAGGACTTGACCGATGGTGACTGCAGGGGGCTGGCAGGTTGCAGGGCTTTGTTCCTTGCTGCCACTGGTGGGAACTGAGCAAGTTGACCTGGCACATTAAACCACAGCTGGGACAGTAAATCACAGCTTGGACTAGTGATAATTTTAAGATAAGAATTTGTTTGGGTGAAAAATTTTTGCCATGATGCTCACTGCTTTTTTTAATAAGCCTCAAAATTAATTTTCTTAACATAAATCAAATAAATGAAGAGTCTGAAGACTCATGAGCAGGACATTCTTTTGTGTATTACATATATTGAAGTCATAGTGAGCTGAGCGGAATAATGATTTCTGAGCATTTAAATGCAACTCTTCTGTTGGTACAACACCCAAATGGCTTGTCCTATTTTGTCGTAGTATTCTGTTACTGTTACCTTAATGCTTTTCTTGGCTTTCTTCCAACTTGCTTTTTAAATGCTATAACACAATGCCCAATTGGAAATTCTCCTTTCTGGTCCTTTCAGTGATACCAGAGGAATGGTGTTTAAAATAGCTTTGTGACATTTCAGAATAAACGTTATAGGAAGTTGAATGTGCAGTTCACCACTTGTTAAATTTTCTAGCTGTCTCTTGCCAACTATGGTATTTTGAAGGCATTGATGTACAAAGAAAAAAGAAAATTTTGAATTCTAAAATTGGAACTCGGTGATTCCAGGGCTAGCAAGTGTTGCTATGGTTTTCTGCCTGCCCAGCCTCTTCTGTATACTGATACTCATGATATATCTCAAAATATTACTCTTGGGAAAATATTGTCCTATTGTTAAAGAAAAATAAGGAAAGAAGGAAAGAAAGAAATTTGCTTGTGCAGCTCAAGAATTTATACCTTTCCTCAAGTGACTAATCTGGAAATTGTACTCACAAATGAAAATAGCTTGTAGTACCTTGCACTTCTTTACAGGAGACTTCTGATTGCTTGCTTGGACTCTCAGTTTAGGTTAGAGATGCCCTCCAGGTTTTTGGTACTTCTTTTGCAGGGGGAAAGTGGGGTGGAGTGGATCAGATTGCAAAATATAAAAGATTTGTAAAAGCCTTCTTAGGTGAGAATGTCTGTTTCTCTGCCTAGATATTGATGGATCATCAGAATTTGTCAGAACATGTTCTTTGCATGGTTTTGTATTTGGTTGAGCTGGGGTTGGAAAATTCTTCAGAACAGGAGTCAGATGAAGAGGTAAGAATAAATTTAATTTTTCATTAAGATATGAAATTGTTGCCTAATGAAGCAACATTCGCTTAAAGTAAACACTTGATGTTTGTTAAAACAACAGTTTTAGTGTGGGATTCAAAATAAAACACCATTTTTATTAAGCAGGGTCCAGCTGAAGAAGAAATATTAGAAAACTGCATGCAGCTGTGAAAAAGAACTTTACATCTTGTCATGTGTTATGACAGTGTCTTTTAGAGTTAAGGTCTCTGTTATCTTCTGACAATATATAGATCATGCTGTTCTCCAAGTTAGTACTCAAAACTACAGAGAAATGAATTGAATCTAAAGCTTAAGTTGTTAGATTTTCAACTGAAATTGTTATCACAGACATTTCACTGCTAAACTTCTGTGTCTTCTAAATCATGAGATGTCAATTAGCCAAAATTTTAACTATCCAGTTAACTAACTGTTTGTCCCATTCCAGTGTGTTGGGGGAGGTTTCGATAGGATCCCAAGAACGAGATTAGGACACAAATGGGGTCCAGTGCTGTACAACCTTGTAAGCTTTATTCTCCTAAGCACAATAGGACAGAGAGGAAAAAAGGAAAAAGATAGAAAAGCAAACGAGCAAGAGAGGTGCCGCAAGATTATAGTTACCACCACCAACAGTCCAGCTAAGTGTTACTGGTTTCGCTGCGGTGCAGGTACAGGTGCCTCGGTGCCTTGGTGCAGGTGACGTTCCGCACACCTCTGTGCAGATGATGTTCAGGGAAAGAAGCTGTGTGCCCTGCAAGAAGCTGCACACATCTGGGAAGAAGCCACCGCATCTGGGGTTGGGGGCGGAATACGCAGTCCTCTTATGTCCCTGTTCTTGAAGAGTCCACCCACTTTTTATGTTCTCTGGTGCTCCTTTTCACCCGAGTGCAAGCGCTGCTCTGTAGACACTGCTGGCCATTGTTTGGGTCTCATACTGATTTCACAGTCTTCCCAGAGACAGGGTGCCAAGGCCAAGAAATAGATAAAACACCTTGAGCTGATATCACAGTCTTCCCAGAGCCAAGGCCAAGAAGTATGGCAACAATGATCGAGACAAACACAATTGAAAACAGTCTCTTACACCATTCCAGTTTCCCTTAACATATATGCTGGTTATATTTTTTTCTGGTGTTTGATGTGCTTTAGCTGGCTAAAAATCTGTCACTCCTTTTTTCCCCCCATATTTTGTGTATATATTGGATATTTTGATACAAACTTAGTTTGTAGATCTTTGTATTACACTGAGTAGTTATTTTTGCTCTTTTTAGATAACACTGATTGGATGTATTTGTTTGCTTATATTCAATCAATTTGTGTATTTTTATTTAATTGTTTGCATTGTAATTTCAAGTTAGATACCGGTCATTGTGATAATTTTTAGGAGTTATATCATTTTCAGTAAGGTACATTCTTTTCAGAAGTTTGCTCTTATGTCATGAAGAGAAGATGAGTTATTGCAACATATATAGGAGTGTACACTAAGTTGTTTTTTCTAGGAGTCTGCTAGTGGACAAGAACGCTGCCACGACAGTTGGTTTCCAGGTAGTAACTTGGTTTCTAACATGCGTCACTTTATTAATTATGTCCGAGTAAGAGTGCCAGAAACTGCTCCAGAAGTGAAGAGAGAACCGCCTGCAAGTACCAGTTCAGATGGTTTAACTTCCTCACAAGTAAGTATATGCAAATATCAATCTTCTGCGAGCAGTTAAGTTACTGTTTTATTGAATATTTTGTTTTTGTTTGGATGCTTTTTTTAACAGTTTTTATGATTTTTTTTAAAGTACTTTTCTTACAGTAATCTTTCCAAAGAATATAAATAACAGGAATAGAATAGAAGTTATTTCAAATCACATTTCCTTCCAAATGACATATTTAATGCATTCTTTTCTGTCCTCAATCTACCAGAGTTCAAGGCGGAAGAGCCTTCAGAGAGAGGTAGATTTGTGTGCAATTTGTTTTCTAAGCAATTAACTTGCAATCTGGCTTTAATTGTGTTCACCTTAACATTCAGTGATATCTCCTAATTTTTTCTGATTTTGTTTTTACTTTATTTTGCAAGAATTCGTGCTTTTTAAAATATTCTTGATATTAATCTGAGGTGATAGATTTTTAAGCAATGAAATATATTTAAATGTTTAATATATGTTTTAAATAAATGCTATTTATCAAATATAAAATGTCTTTGTTAGCTTTTGCTTGAGATTTATATTTAGTCCTGTTCTGTCTCACCAAGGTATTACTAACATTTAATAATGTAGCATAGCCTAACTTTCTCAAATCTAGGTAAATTTAACTTTGTTACAAGTGCGTTTTAAGTGCCTAGTGGCAAGTAGATTTGTTTTGGGAAAAATAAAATTAATGTGTACATGGTGGGATCTTGAAATATTTATAGTCAGTAGATATATTTTCAAGATTGCTTCTGTGTTCAGTGCTTCAGATAACTTTTTTTGACAGATGTAAACAAAACTTACAGGAGGTATTTATTTTAGGGCAAAGCAAGATTTTTTTATTATTTTAATGTAGATAATATTTTATACTTGTCTTTTCATGTAGCTGTGTATAACAAATCTCTGTAAAAGTATACAGGGTTAGGATTCTGGTACAGCAAATTTCATTAGATTTTTGGAAGAGGAAAAGAACTGTTATTGTTTGAGCTTCTCTTTTCTAGTTTAAAAAATACTGCCTATAGTTTTATGTATTTTGTTTATATTTGCAATTTTGTTTAACAATTATAACTTATTTACTATAAATGTGAACTTTTATTTTTCCCCCCAAGAACTCGGGGACAGCTCAAGTGTTCAGTTTGGTTGCAGAACGTAGGAAGAAATTTCAGGAGATCATCAATCGGAACAGCAGTGAAGCAAATCAGGTGGTTCGGCCCAAAACATCAATGAAATGGTCAGCACCTGGTGCCACACCACAGCTAACCACAGCCATTCTTGAAGTCAAAGAAAGTATGTTGTCCCTGCTAATTAAATTACACCACAAACTCTCAGGAAAACAAAACTCTTACTATCCTCCGTGGTTGGATGATGTGGATGTTTTAATCCACCCAGAAATTCCAAGATATTCTCACGGTGATGGAATGACAGCAGTAGAAAGAATTTTACTGAAAGCTGCAATACAGAGCAGGCTGAATAAACGTATAATTGAAGAGATATGCAGAAAGGTGACACCTCCTGTGCCACCAAAAAAGATCAGTTCTGCGGAGAAGAAAACTTTGGATAAAGAAGAAAGGTAAGTTAAAAAAAAAAATAAATAAGTGAGGGAGGTGGTAGAACAGAGTGTGTTTGCATCTCCTGATTGATCTACTTCTAGTCTTGGCACAAATTAAATAAAATATATCTCTACTTCTGGTCTTTACCTATCTTGTATACATATGATGAAAATACATCTTGCTTTTATAAGCCTTTAAATTAGGAAACTTTGAAATTATTTTCTGTTTTATACATGATAACCCTGAAAGTTGCCAGATATCCTTTTCTAATTTCTGTGCACTTTTTATACCTGTACTCAATTTATTTTAGGGCAATAATTCTCAACTCCTGCAAGCCCAGAAACTTGCAGATTTTATAGATTCAGGTCAGCAAGATAAAGGACTTCAAAATAGAGACATCCTAAACACCAAGAACAATCAATACAATTTTATCTCCCTCTCTCTCTCCTCAACCTAGAAGCCCTTGTAGTTTTGTGTGGGAGAAGTAAGGAGGGAAGTTGTGTGTTTGGTGAACAAAACTTTGAAGCTGCTCAATATTCAATCTGTAGAATCTGTAGTCAATCTATTAAGCTTGCTTTTCAGCATTTATTTTCGTATTGCACACTGATTTGGTTTTTTTTTTTGATTGGAACATATTGGCACACAACAAATCATGTTTCCCCTTTTCTGTTTTGCTGGGAAGAATAACTAAGGCACAGCAGAAGCAGAAATAAAACTAGATGTCAAGAATGTTAAACAGAAAACCACTGAACTCCATAATCACAGTTGCATATTATATATACAAAGGTGCAAAATTCCTTAACTTTTGGGGCTTTACTGCACAACCACAAGACTACTTCGATTTTTTTTTTTGGATTCATATAGAGTGTATAGATTCATGTATACATATAGCATTTATTTAGGCTTATTATGTGTAAACTAGTAGCACTGCCTTTTTTGCCAATGCATTCCATAAAAAAAAAAAACTTCCTTTTTTTTTTGTTGTTGTTCTTGATTTTTCTTTCTTAGTTATTTTTATTTTCTTATAATGTGGCTTAAAACTTGCATGTTCTTGGGCGGAAGATATGGCAAGGATAATCTCAATATGGAGATTGAGGTGATTGAGGTTGGGAAGTAGCAAGTCCTGCGAGCGCTCGGAGTAGAAGCATTAGTCCCCAAGCGCAGAGGCCGAGGCAGCTGCCGCCATGCTCTCAGCAAGCACCGTGGTGGCACTCGAGCAGCAGGGACCACGAGTGTCCTGAGTCAGACGCCCAGAGCTGAGAAGGGGAGGTGAGAGCTGGGCCTGGCAGGGCAACCTGTGAAGTCTCACACTGGAAGGAGGACTGGTGGGGAAGAGGCAGTAGTGAGCGAACGGCTGTGGAAACACAAAAGCTGGCACGTCGGGATCGTAGGGACACCCGTTGGGTCAGGGAAGAAGTACTGGGAGATGACTAGGAGATGGGAGAACCAAGTTTTAATGAAAATCTTAGGATGGGAAACAGGGTAAGGGGAGTAAGAGGTAAGGGGAGCGGAAAAGTGTGGAGCAGGAATGCAAATGCCTGAGGGCATGGAGAGAGGCTGAGGCTCAGGCTGGGAGAAGTGGGGGCTGCAGCAGGGCTTCTGGAAGACGCTGTAACCAGCTAGTGCCAAAAGTTGCCAGCGGAGAGATCGGGAATCGCAATGCGGAAGGCAGTGACTGAGGTTAGCAGGCTGGGACCTGGAGATTGGGGTGGCCAGAGAGAGCAGGTGCCAAGGCTGGACACACGTAGGGTAGGACACGTGCTGGGATGCACAAGCCCTTGCTTGTCCGTGCCAAGGGTATTTGAAGTTTATATAACCAGACTATATGTTTATGGCTCTATAAATTCTGGGAAAAACATACTGCAGTCTGGTTCAGGTGATTTATGTATATTTATATATTTTTATTTGTTTGAAAATAAATTTTTAAAAATCATGGTGGATTTAAATGTGGTTTTAGTCCTTAAGAATATTGATATCTGCCAATTCTAGAAAAGTTAAGGAACTTAAAAAGATACTGTTTTAGAAGGTTTATGGCTCTCCTTAAGTCAGACTGGTTCATAGAAATGGATCTCTAAGAATATTAGCATCTCCTCAAGTGAAGGAGGGGAAGATCTGTGACATTGTCAGATCTTTCATTAAACTCTCTGCTGCGTCCAAGAGCCTCAGTAGATTAAAACAGATAGTAAAACTTTAATGTTGAATATATGTTTATTTTAAAATAATGTAAACCAAAATAGATTTGATGTTTTTACAATTATCTACTCTAAAAAAAGAAATTCTCTTTTGCAAGTGTTCTGTTAATGACTTTATTTTTAACATCTCTTCTAACAGCTCAGTAAATGGGGTAAAGTAATCAACGTTTAGTATGCTAACTTTCCTTTCAGAAAACGCTGAATTTGGCTGATTTGGGTTTAAAAATAAAATAATAAAAAAAAAAAAGGCTATGTATTGATTATGAGCTCTTTACTGTGCAGTTCGGTGGCACTAGATGGTTGTTTCTTTCCCTCTGGAGAAGCTGGCACTTGCCTGGATCTGTTTTGGCCACTTTTATTTTCAGCAAGCTCAGAGGCAGATGCAGTGATGAAAATGAAGGTTTCCAGTTGTCTGTTGCTCGAAGTGACAGTAAGCTCTTCCTCGTGGCGTGTGTCAGGAGAGAGTGTGCGGGCCGAGCCGGCTGCGCTGCTCTCGTGGCCGCGGCCGCGGTGCTCTGCGCCCTGCCCGGCCCGGCGGGCGGCGGGGCTGCCCCGCTGGGCTGCCCGGGCCTGTCGCCATGGCGACGGCGCCAGCCGCTCGCGCGGTTCTGCGGTCGCAGAGTCAGGGCTCCGCGGGCCGTCATGGAAAATTACTGAGCTGCGCCGAATCTGTCAGGGCTTGTTTATGTCTTCTTATTAGAGGCCTCTATTTACAGCGCCTCTGCTTTTAGCAAAGGCATATAGTGAGAGACGCCCAGGGAGAAATAAATAAAAACAGATTAATGAAAGCCCCGATACGGTTCCTAAAATAGTGAGTCTCGGGACTGTGGTGCACAGAAGTTATTTTGAGAAATGATGGCTGTGCAGCGACAGATAGATGGGCAGACACCTCTGCATGTGTAAGGTGCCCTTAGGAAAGGCTGTTGGAGCTTTGCTGTGCAAAGAGGCCGGGGCGGCGCCTGGCACGGGGGTCCCGTGGGCTGGAGCCCTTGCGGCGCGAAGCGATGCCCACGGATGTTTATACATCCTGTGTCAGTTACCTTGTTTGGCAAGAAACATGCTGCAGGGGATGAACGATATTGATGAACGGAAAAAGAGAAAGCAAGTGCAAATAATCGAGGACAGGAATAAGGACTGAACTGAAATAACATTATATAAGCGTTGCCTCATCATATTGTAAGAAAGAGGGGAATTTCATGAGCGTGACATGATCCCTAAATGAAAGGACATGAAAAGATGGAGTAGGAGATAAATTTGGTAACAGAAATATGGTTTAATGATGGTCTTAACTGGGGCAGTAAGTGCTAAAAGCCATGGCCTAAGCAGGAAAAACAAGAAAGGAAAAAAACGTGCTATAAAGAAATAAGAGCAAATGAGGCAGGTAAAAACCTAGCTGAGCTAGAGGAGGTTTGAGGAGGGTGGCCGGGGCCCTCGCTGCAGGCGGCAGGGGAGCTGCAGGTGCCCGCCGGGTTGGATGGTGCCCTGGGAGGCCGGTCTGCAGCGGCTGTGCAGGGGGCAGCCCCTCGGTGGAGGTTGCGGGGAAGGTACTGGGGGAGCGTGAGCACTTTCTGGGTTGCTAGCTGGCAAATTCCTACACGGTTTTTTCACTGAACCATCAACAAATGTTGTTATTTGAAGTTCATGCTTGCAAGTTAACAAGACATTTATAGAATGGCTGATCATATAACAAGTTAGCTCACTAATACGGTTTAAATGGCAGGATAAGCAAGAATGGGTCTGAAAAAAATGTTCTTGATTTACGAATGGAATGTAGTATTATACTGCAAAGAAAAACGCTAGTGAAGTCAGGTTGGCTTCTGGATGCTCAGGGACTTCAGTATGGAGGCAACCTGAAACTGTCGCAAGTCAGTTAAAACTGTCCTTGGCCAGTGTCTGGGGTGCCAGGGAGCAGGGAAGAAACTGGCATGTAGCTGGAAAATAAGTCATAATTATGCTTCCTTTGCATCCTCTCTCTTTTTTTCCCAACTCGTTTCGTGCAGGCGACAGAAGGCTAGAGAAAGGCAACAGAAATTGCTAGCTGAATTTGCCTCAAGACAAAAAAGTTTCATGGAAACTGCCATGGATGTTGGTAAGTTTTTCATTGGCTGCCTGCTTTCTTTTTGTTATAAATTTTATGTTAGTAGTGTTTTTAACCAAATAGTTAAATGCTTCCACCACATCCACTTGTGTACTTAGTAATTCTTAAGAGGCTTAAAGTTGCGTTTCCTAGAATGGATTAATCCTGAATAGACCACTGTTAATGAATAAACTCAGTAGTCTTGAAAACATGTAGAAGAGAGGTAGACATCTGATGTACATCTACTGTTTTTTTCTTAATATAAAGCGAATAAAATGGTTACATTTGTGTGATGTATCAAAATATTCTCTTTTAGTTAGTCTGTTTCTTAAAGAGTATGTTTTCTTAAACTGTGATAATACATATTGCTGCTATTTCTTTGTAGAGAATTTTCCAAATTTTAATAAGGTAAAGGTTTTTGCTTCTTAAATATAGAATTGAGGAAAGCGTGATTATTAGATCACCTCAATATTACAAGTGATAGTACTGTATTCTGTGTCAACTATTTTAAATACAGGCTTCTCTGCAGAATCAGTCCTCATGTTTCTGTTTTTCTTAAGGATATTCTTCCAGGTTTTGTTACGGAAAAATCCTTAATCTTGATCAGTCTCGTTTTGTTTAATTAAGAGATTAAAACTATTTTCTTCATCTAGATTGTTTAATTGAACATGAGCAAGTTTGAAAGCAGGATTTTTTTCCTCTCTGTCTGTCAGTCTGCTTTGTGCTTTTAATTTGAACGTTAGCGTTGTACTGGTTTCTTGTTTTGTCTGAAAAGAACCCGGTTGTTCAACTTGCGTTCATTTCAGTTAGCGGGGAGCTGAGAAGATTTAGCTGTTAATGTTTATGAAGGTCTTGGTATGGCAACCCCAAAAAAGTTCTTTAGCAAATAATGGCTATATGTATGGTGTTAACTTTGGGAGATGTGCAGCACCCAATGTAAAGATACAGATGTTTCATAAGCTGTTTTTAAGGTAATTAATTTAATTTGTGGATGAAGGGCAGTAGTCAATGCCCTGTCAGCATTGCCTTATGTCGAGAACTGGGAACACTTGCTTTTTACTACACAGGTCAAATATTAAAAAGAACCTTTAATTTATGTACAGTCAGAACCTAGGCCTCTGTGCATGAGTCAGTGTGGTAGGTAAACAATGCTTAGTTACAGTTCTCCATTTCTTAGTATTTAAACAATGAATAACTTTATTTTTAGTAACATGAAATGTAGGAGTTGTTAATTACATATCAAAAATCAACTGGAGATAGAATTGGTTTAATGAACTACACTTTTAACATAGTTTTTTTGCATGAAGGCATTTCTAGGCAACCACTTAAGGGGGTGATTTCCCAGAAATTTTTCATTTCTTTAATAGTTTTGTTGTCACTGAAGTGACAACACTTATTATTTTTTTGCCTCCGGAGTATGGAATGCTTCTCTCAATTCTTTCAATGATGTGGCTCTCAGCAGAACATCATTCTGTCCTTGAAACATTTGCTGGCGTTAGCTAGGTTGAAAAAAGTGCAGTTTGAAAGCAAGGTGACATACATTTCTTAACACTCAATTTTGTGAACCCAGATAGAAAAATAAATTACAGACTGATCTCTTGAGAATATATATGCTGGTTTAGGGCAAAAGATATTAGTATGTTAATAGTTGCTTTGATGCTAAGGACCGCTGACACATCCTGAGTGTGGCAGGAAGCATGTTGATTAGTCAGAGATTGTAAACTGCCTTTACTGTGTTTGGACAGTTTTGCACAGCCCTTTGGGATTGAGATTTTCTCAGGTGGGGAAGAGGGGGAGCAAATCATGCCCTTAAATTCTGGAGAATTTGAACTGAAATAAAACTCAGTCAGCAAGGTATTATGTAATAACATCACATGTCAGATGGTAGCACTCCAATCGGGATTTGCTAGGAGGCAGCAAAGACCAATCTTGTAACTTCAGGTCTCTCACCTGTATTGGTACAAAACCAAAAGCTAAATAATTAACTTAGGGGAAATAATAAATAAATAAAAAGAGAGAAAATCAATATCTTGTATTTCTGTCAAATTTTAAATGTTTTCATCTTCCTTCAGTGATTTTAACTTTGTTCTATTTAGTGAATTTTGCATTATTCCTACCTCTGAAATAATCTGCAAAGGCAAAGAGAACATGTTGTAGGTTGGTAGAAAATCAGGCTATCTTGTAAGAGAAACTTAGTGAATTGGTATCTATGCCACTTACCATTATCCTGTATTTCCTATTTTCTTCTTGGCATCACTAGAGTAAGCTTCTGTGAAATCAGTTAGGTTAAAACTTTGGAAAAACAGGGCCCGGGACAGTCTGGCTAGATCATGAAGCTAGTGAGAGAGGTGAGATGCTGCACGGAGGTGAAACTGAGGAAGGACAAGAAGAACAAGAAGGTCACCATTTGCATAGCATTCTGTAATCTCTCTTTTACACACTGCCTCTGGCATATTTTTACCTCATTCTGCTGTCAAAATCTACTCTTTCAAAGTAGCCGTACCCTGAGTCTCATTTTCTAAGAAACTAAAAAATCTATTAGGTTCTGTTAACTTCTAAATGCACTTCCTCTGCTGATGTTTTTTCTCCCAAAATCAAAGAAGATATGTTTTTTTCTTTAATGTCTGCTTGCAATTTGCAGTAATCTTACCAGAATACAGTTCTGTAAGCAATTAAAATACAAGCAGAATGATACAGTTGCGTAGAAAGAAGAGGAGGAGGGACAAGGAAAGGAAAATGTATTGTTAAGGTAAAGCTGTGTAATTCAAATGAATTCTGAGATATTTTAGGCTAGTTATCAAGGTTTGTCATAGTCCATTTAAAAATAAATGTTGTGGGTTTTTTGTTGGTGGTGATGATGGTTTTTTCAGGGAGTCGGAGCTGTGGGTTTGTTTACTTTTTTGTGAGTTCAAATGCTTGCCTGTTTCTCTCACACATGCAATTTTTGTAAGTTAGCTTTGCTTTTATTTACTACTTCCTGGGAAAATTATTTGATTAGGAGTAGTCTTTGGTGCTCAAGATATAGTTCCCTTGAAATTTTATTATTTGTCAAATTAGCCATGGTCCAAATCTAAACACTTCTAAAGGAAGCATTTATTTGATCACTGAGGTCTGTAGGAGCTAGAAGTATAGATAAAGTGTACTGAATTGGTTGGGAACACTTTTAAAGTATTAAGATCTATGTGTTTTTCTGAGGCTTAAAAAAAGGAATAAAGAGATAGTATGCTTTGTGTACCTTTGAGAGGTACTTATTAGAAATAAAATGCCATATGTTTACATATATTGAATATGCAGCTTCTCCCATTGGGAAACAGTATGACAGTTGAATATGAAAATACATTAAAAAATGCAGCAAAGGAAAGAGTTTTTTGCAGGAATACAAAACATATTCAGTGATCTGTTTAGTGCTAATATGTATCGATTTATTTAGGCTCTGCTTTGCTGAGATTTTTTTTCTTCAGTAATTTAAATTTGCAAACATGAACGCATTCTATCAGATAAGATATTCCTCTTTTTATAAACTTTGTGTCTGAGAGAGAGCAATGAATGATATTTCATAAATAAAATATTAACTGAGGACTTATGTTGTACTGGTCAAAATGAAATTGCCATGCTACATTGTCTTACTTCACCTTTTAAAAATGTTGAATGGATATGCGTTTCATGTTTTTTTGAGAGTATTATAGAAAAAGATAGACAAGAACGTCATAGTCCTTCTCATATACTGATAAGTCTGTGACTGTATGTCATAAACATGTTGATGAGGTGATGTCAAAAATGTTTGATTTGAAAACAGCTGTAGGGTTTACTTTCTTTCTCCTGCTTTACAATTACTGCTAGATTTTCTGGTTGTTTGGAGTTTTACCAGAAAAATGTTTGTTGTTGATGTGATTTGCTTTTTTACTCACTGTTCCTCTGACTGCCACTAGATGGTGATAAATGTGCGTACAATATTAACAGCTGTAGCTCAGTGAAGATTGCAGTTCATTTTCTTATGACCCTCTGTAAATGACTGAGAAATCAATACTTGCCAAAACATATAATTTCGATTCTGCCCAGTCAGTGAGAGCATTGTATGGAGTTTTCATAGCAAAGAAAGATGCTGCCTTGCATTCAACATATCTGTCCTTTAATGAATTTGCAATGGACCCTCAGAAGAAAGCACTCCTGAAAGCAGTCCTGTATTATGCCCTGTGCCTTGTCCTATTTAATCTAGGAGAAAAAGACTTGAAAAGGTTGAAAAGGTTTCTTTTGGAAACTACTTCAGTGGTCACTTTTTGGTCACTACTTCAGTGAAGATGTAATTTGATTTCTTTTCTTCTGTTTAATATCAGTTTTCCTGTCCTTTTTTAGAGTCACCAGATGCTGATATTGCCATGGAGATAGCTACATCAGAACAGCATGTTTCTGAAGCTATATATGATTGCGTTATTTGCGGACAGAGTGGTCCTTCTACTGAAGACAGACCTACAGGCCTAGTTGTGCTATTACAGGCATCCTCAGGTATGAATGTATGACTGTCTGAACAAGCGCTGTTACAAGGAGGCTTAAGGTGTCTGGAAAAACAGTCACATTTCTTCGTGAATGGTCCTCAGTGAGGCCCCTAAACACTCCACAGGTTTAAGAGTACTGAGACTCTTGAAATGACTGGGAAAACGGTGAACAGGGTTTACTTTATTCCCTCGTTGCTCCTATTTGCTTTTCTAAACCCAGCAGAATGTAACAGACCTACAGCAAAATATTTTTAAAGAAAAGAAGACAGTAAAACTGTATGTTTTTTATGTATTCCCACTAAAAACCATGACTTTCATTATTTAGTTTCTTTAATCATTTTTTTCTTCTTTTTAATATCATAAAAAACCCTACTAGCTATAAACCAGAATGTGAAGATGTTTATCTTCATTCTTCAGCTTATTTTTATCCGTTCTATTCTCATTTGCTTCATTTCTGTACACAGTCCTGGGACAATGTCGCAATAGCCCTGAGCCGAAGAAGCTGCCAACCACTGAAGAGGAGCAGATATACCCTTGGGATACCTGTGCAGCACTGCATGATGTGAGACTTGCCATTTTACAGCGATACTTTAAAGATGTAAGTATTGAATTTGAACAAAACTACTAATTAAGAACTGAGTTGTGTGAAAGATAAATGGGATTACGACGTAGTGAATTTACTCTGCATAGAAAAGTCTTCCTAGTTTCATGATTACCTTTAGATAAACAGTTTGTGATGTTATACTTGCAGATATATTTATACTTGTAGATGTATTTACATCTGATGAGGTCCTGATTTTTTAAAGAATCTTTAGCTTTCCCTTGTATATGATTTTGGCATAGTCAGCTCTCATATCCACACACATTAATATTCATTAAATATGCCTGCAGATTTTTGCTATAAGAGGTATTTCACAGGTCAGTGTGATCATGTGAATGTGATGTGGTTCTACGTTCTTAAGCACCTCTTCCAAAACAAAAGTTTTCTTGTGATTTACTCCATGAACCAGATCAAGGAATTATGCTGTGTCAAGTTAACTTGGCAACAGTAGTAATAGGGAGAAATAGTTTTAACCCTTTTCTGAGTCTGCACAAAAAAAGCAGAAGAGGAGTGAACAGGAAGGAGGGGACAGGAGAAAACTTCAAGTCTCATTTTGTATTTATTGGAAAATTACTGTATATTTTGTAGCTCAGCTTGACTGATGTACTGTAGATTAATTTAGAGTACCTTTCTTAATTGTTCTGGTATTGTTTTAAATTTTGGACAATATTTTCAGAGAAGTAACTTCTCCTTGAGGTAAATACCATAAATTCCTGTGTTAAAAAGGAAAACTTTCAAAGATTTTAGCAGAAAGACGCTTCTGGACAAGCAGTTGTTATCAGTTCAGAAATAATCTGTTGACAAGTTTTCCTTCATTTGTCATTGATGACATTGCACAGTGTTTCATGAAGTTGTCCTTCAGCTAACATAGGACACATTTATTATTTAACAGAATATTAATAATAACTATTGGGGTAAAACCACACTTTATACATGGGATAGTTGTAGTTAATAATATTTCAGTTTCCCAAGTTCAGACGGAATATGGAGTTTGTGTGCCTCAATAATATATACCTGTGCTTATTTGCTAGTGTTTCAAGTTTTAAATAGACATTTTGCACTCTTGAAGTGGTTAAGAGTGTTGAAATAATACTGTAGCTTTATTTTTTACTTTCTTACATACTACAAACAAAAGGAGTGCTAATGAAAAACAGATGTTATTCCAAAACTTGATCTTACTGAGATGCATCTTTCTGTGCAAAACCCCGAACAGCAGACTAGTGTAAAAGACTCTGTAATGCAGAAAACAAATGTTTTGTTTTTTTGAAAAATTCTGTCCTGAGCTAATTCAGAGAGTTAAACACTCTCTGAATTAGCTATTTCAGCTTTCAAGTTTCCAGGTCATGACTGTGCTTAAAAAAAAAAAAAAAATCTCTGCATGAAAGAAGTAATCCTTAAATTCCTTTTGGCATAGAAATGGAAACATCTGCTAGTGTCTTGAGTGGCTTGTTGAGCTGAGCTAAGCAATAAGTCCTTTTATTTATCAACTGTGTCCTTCACAGTAAGTGTCCTTCCTGTAAAAAGAAGTACAAAATTCAGGAGACAAGAGAATAATTTTACATAGTTGTGAACATTTTAGTTTATCAAATATGATCTAGCTTCTTCTAGGTGAAGAAGAATTGAACATTTCACAACTTAAATGCTAATTACAAGCTAGGCAAAATGGGCCATTTTTTTCCATTGAGAAGCCCCTCTCACCATTTTTTGGCTGAAATTTGATGCATTTATAGTTGGAGAATGGGGTTTTTGCCCATTAAAAGAAAAAAAATCACTGAAAGTTGACATTTTTTAAAATGGAGAGGTTTGACTGACGATTAGGGAATAAAACTTCATGTGTTAGATGGATCGGACCATTTTCTAGATCACATGTTACAGAATCACTCTGTAGCCAATAGCTTGAGACAGCTTTTTTTTCCCGGAGGCGTGCAAGTGGCACATGGCCTGCTTCTGAGTTTCCTCTTTTCCCGACTTAAGTAGCATTTAGGCTGGAGATTTTTTGCAGAGGTTCAGATCCATTGAGTAACATCCCAGCTGTCACCTAGAGCACCAACCTCAGCTACTTAAACTCTTTACACTGTGTTCCCCAGCACAGTGGCTGAAGACAAATCTATGATGGGGGCTGTTTGTTGCATTACTATGAGTGTTACTCTTAGAAAGGTAGGGAAGCTGGAAAGCAAGAATTTTGGAGCAGCTTGGAGAAAACCATAAATTATTGATACTTGGGAAAGGGAGCAATTCTATTGCACTTTTCTTCAGGTGAATTAATTGGTAGGACATAGACCATCCTGCTCAGACACACAAACATGAGCTTCTGTGTTCCACCGTCTGTATCTCCAGTGCAGAGAAGGAATAATGCATTTTTAGCATGATCTCCTCATATTTTTACCCTCTTCCCTTCTATTCTGTTCAAATCTCTAACCTTCCCTAACTCATACTCTAGTCTCTCCAGCTTTCTAGATCCAGAGTATTCACTGTACAGTGATTTCCCTAAAGGTTCTTCAATCCAAGTTTAACCCGAGTTCATGAGCCTGATGTTTCTATTAGGTTTGCATCTCAGAAGATGCAATAGAATTTCAATTGTCTAAATGTGATCTTAAAAAAAAAAAACAGTGCTAGCAGCTAGCCCCACTTAGTACACGCAATACCTACAGGGCTCTTCCCGAGGGAGACAACTGCCTTGTAGGGCAGTTCTGGTACATTATGTGTCGATGCCTTATTAACAGTGCAGTCCCTCCACCAAATCATGTAGGAGCCAGTAAAAAGCAGAAGACTTTTCTTGTCAGCAAGATCATTGATTTGAATGTCTTCTAAAATATTACAAATATCAAGTTAAGGCAAATAGGAATGTGTCAAGACATACTCCTAGTGTAGCTGGAATTTGTAAGATTGGCTGATAGGCATGCAAAGGCAGCCTGCTAGGACATCCTCAGAAAAGTTAATCATCAGAGTTGAATATTCATAGTAATCTACTTGTTGTGGGTGAAACAGAGTGAAATGTGTTGGAGGACGCTGCCATTGTATGTGGGGAAGGTAAGTTTGTGTTACTGGAAAATATGGTGCAGTCACAGCTGCCTTCTTTGTATAATAATACACAAAGTTCTTTAAAAAAGTATTTGTTCTGGCACTGATGTGTTACCTCAGGTGGTGGAATGTGTAGGACTGTACAGAAGCTTAGCTAGAAGAATTCTGATCGCATGAGGCAAAATGTCAAAAACAAATAAACAAAAACCATTTATTACTACAGCATATATTTTTATGTTGCCTAGCAGCAAAAAACAACAGCAACAACAACAACAAAAAGCAAAACTCAAAATGAATTGTAGCAAATATCTCAACCATTTTTTTTCTTATTGTTTTTATCTGGGGGGGTTGTTTTTACAGAGTTCCTGTCTGCAAGCAGTATCAATAGGTTGGGAAGGAGGTGTTTATGTACAAACGTGTGGTCATACTTTACACATAGATTGTCATAAATCTTACATGGAATCCTTGCGGGTAAGTAAAATTCAAGATTTTTTATTACTTGAATTTGAACTGTTCTCAGTAAAGTCAATGGATTTATGCTGTTTGATTCAGTGAAGGAGAGATTGGGGGCTTTTATGTTTTACATGAATATGCAAGGTGTTTTTTGTTAGCTTTCCAGTACTACAGGTATTAAATCTTTATTATTTAGTCTTGACATTATTAACAACACTACCTTGTTCTCAGATATTCTGATATATTGGGAAAATGTTTTAATAAATTAATCCCATTCTTTTAAAGTGGAATTATGATTTCTCTGGCAAGCACATTCAGGCAAGCACATTTCTTGCGTTTTGCACTTCTGTTTCACAGATTCTTGTTTTCATGTTTAATGTACGTTAGAAATGAGTGAGGAATTTAAGAAGAAAACTGTAGAGGAATGTATGTAGCTGGATTACTAGAATGTCTTGGCATCAGGGTGTTGATCTGAAGACTAAATTGCAGTCGGTGCTACTTTAGCAGTCGTCCCCTCTCCAGAGTGGGAAACTGCTGAGGTGTTTCCTGAAGCTGAAGTGAGGCTGCTCGCCAGCGAAAGGAGCGCTCCGATGGCGTCCCCTGCTCCCCAGCTAGATACTGCTGGGTCCGTTTTTCACTCCTTCGTCATAATGCAGCAAGTAGCTGCACCGCAGTGGCTGTGTGATCAGGTGTTCCACCTGTGCCTCTCCTGAGAAATATCTTCAAATGCTCATTGCAGTTGGAAACAAAATGCCTTTTGGCAAATGAGAAGACTTTTAAGGGAGTCTAAAATTTTACAGGAAGCAAACTGTTCAGAATATCCTGTTCAAGTATTTTCTAGTTTATTATGGCAATGAAGAATACTTGAAAATTAAGTGCCTTGGACTGTTTTGTAGTTGGTAGTATTTAAGAGCTCTTTCACTAAACTGGAGGTATGATTTCTTCATAGTTGCTGGTTTTAGAAGTCTGGGGGAGTTTATCTGTTAATTTTTTTTTTTCAGAAATATAAAAGAACCAGTTTTCATCTTCAGCAAATTTAATTTACACCTTGTTTTGCTCTGTTTTTTGTTTTTAGAATGACCAGGTCCTGCAAGGGTTTTCTGTGGACAAAGGAGAATTTACCTGTCCCCTCTGTAGGCAGTTTGCTAACAGTGTTCTTCCTTGTTATCCGGGAAACAATGTCGAAAGAAGCCTTTGGCAAAGTCATACTAACAAGAGCATGAGAGATCTTGTGCGAGAGGTTGAAGATCTTCAAGAACAGCTGGGAACTTTCCCAGTAAGCATCAGTGTAAGGCAGAAAGATCTTGTTAATTTGTCTCTACCTTTCAGTTTTACATTGTGTTGCATTTTGTGACCTTTTAGAAACCTTGCAGTCCAGGAAACTTCATTTCCTCTTCTTTCTGTTTGAAAGGTAGCATACTATTTTTAAATCAAAATATTTGTAACATTTTACAGCTTTTATTGTATTAGCTATTAAAAATCAAAGACAGCAATAGAAAAAGTGTAATTCATCTAAATTTGTATGAAGTACACTTTCAGCTAACTCCGTGGTAATTTACGTTGAATTAAGTCACATAACATGAAACACATTTGTCACTTCTTTACAATGCAAAAATACCAATGTATTTCTAATTGAAAGATACTTAAAGATCATCTATTAAAAATATATGAAGATATGGATTAGTTGAAAGAGCATTTTGCATCCGTTCGCGCATGTATTAAGTTTCCTGAGGACTTTCAGAACTATATAGTTATTTCTCTTAAATTCAGTTACCCTTCCAGTGTGAGTGAATACTTTTGTTCCAGAAGTATTTCAAAGTAGTAATACTTTTCTTTTTTTTAAATTAGTTTGACACTTTATGTTCCTTCCATGTATTCGCACAATGGAAATACATGCTAAAATAAACTGAAGAATCTTAAACTTGAGATGGAAAAACAGAGGAACTTTATTCAAAACAAATACAAATTACTTTTAGAATACTATAAAATTTCTGTGAGGCAGAGACTATTGGCTTCTAATACATGTTTTTTCATAATCTTCAAATGCATTTTTATAAATATGAAAGTATAATTCAATTATAAAGCTTCCATTTATAAATATGAAAGCTTTGTGATCAGCCATTGCGTTTTTTCAGGTAGTATTAACTAATCTTTTTCATATCTTTATTCATAGTCTGAAACCAATCTCAGTAAAGAAATGGAATCTGTAATGAAAGATATAAAAAGTACTACACAGAAGAAGTATACAGATTATAGCAAGAGTCCTGGATCACCTGACAATGATTTTCTATTTATGTATTCTGTAGCCAGGTCAGTATATATATTCTTTTCTTCTTTATTGTTTCTTTTGAGCTTTTGGTTTATTATTAACAGAATTACTTTTTATTTATTTAATGTTATATGACTATTGCAGTCTCTCTCTGAAAAAAAAACTTATTCCCAAAGGTTATATCAAGGTTATATTTTCTGACTTTCATACACAGTGCTGTGAAAAAGAATGATTTCTCAGACATTTTATTTTTAGCGTTTTCAAGTGGCACAGAATCTGGAGAGCAGCTGGGCTACTCCTTATTTGGTTGTCTTCCTTTTTAAAGATTTTACTTTCTGTTTATCAAAATCAAAATTTTGTGTTGTATTTCTCTCTCTGCCTGCTTTTCCCAAACTGTTAAGTCTTCTTCACTGTTAATCAGCAGAATGAAATTGTTTCCATGTTGCTGCTGTATTGGTAGGTTTAAAATCACGGGATGTTTTTAGTCAATCCATGCTCTATCAGACTTTGGTTTTATTTACTTGGTGATCAGAGAACGATCCTGTTCTGTATGAACAACCATGGTACTTTCCTAATATGTTTTAGACAACTTCTAAAAGCAACAAAGCTACCAGCATCTTGACTGTAATATTAGATTCCAGCTGTCCTGCTCTCAGGGTTGCAGACCCCATCTTGAAGAAAGGCAAGTTCTGCCTCCCTCAATCCGTACTATTTATTTCAAGCTGTACTGAATGGTTAATCTGTTCAGGTTTACTGTAATGCAGGGTTTTCCAGAAAGAGCAGCTGAAATACTCATCACGCAGATAATTTTCTGAAACTTTTGTTATTAAGGTCCACAGGGAAGGAGCTGACTATAGAGAAACTGCAAGACTACAAGAATTATAATTCAGTAGCATTTTTGACAATGGTTTCATACACTCTAGGTGCTGAGAGTGTGTAGTTTCTTTATTATATTACTCGCAGAATTCTGGTATTTAAAATAGTATATTTATGTTAGTATATTTATTTTATAGCAGTGTGAAACTCTGCTCTCTATTTATTGCAGACATAAAATAATTTCAATTAGTTACATGAACAGTCTTGCAGTAGAAGTGTAATCACAGTTCTTTTTAATTACATGAAATCATCCTAGGTATTTTACATACGAGGTATGTTACTGTATACAATAGGAGTATATGTTTGGTTCTAAGTTAAAGCACTTTCTTGTAACGATATCTTCATGGTGTACCTTAGTCTTTGTACCATGGAAAATTTACCTAAAATATCTGAACACTTATAGAACAATTATGCAGCAGAGAAACCAGTACTAGATTTTTTTAAATAAAAATGTTTCTGAGATATCATTGTTCTATAAAGTGATATATAGAAAATAGAATCCAGATCATGACGGAAACAAGACGGTCTCTGAGTAAAGGCTGGATGTTGTGGTAATGTATGCATTTCTTCCCATCTGATACAGATAATGCCTGAGCTCTTTCAGTGTTATTTTGGTCCCAGGCCAGTGTCTTTCTGATAGAGCTGTTAAAGATGTTCAGAAAATCTACCTCAGGGAAATTTTCTTGCATAAGAGTTAACCAGGTTGTAGAGAGCCAGTGCATCAGCCTTCAGTCCTCCAGTTTGGAAGTATTTATGATCCTGCCTTCCCTGTGGGGAGCTACCCCAGCGTAGCGGGAGTAGCTTCCTGCTGTCAGAGCCTGCCTGGCAGGGCTTTCTTCTTTATGTGTATCAAATATGCCACTTATGCTAACATGTAGTAATATACTTTATGTTAAAAAAAAGTTTGACTGCTTATAACATTAATCCAACATGCTATTTATGTTACACAAATCAGTTTGTATTTCTGTGGAAAATTGTCAATATTAAAAATGATAACTTTACATATAGTTTTGTTTTTTTTACACTGACTTTTAAACCCCCAATTCTTGATTTGTTTCTTCTGAGAATTAAAAATATCTCAAATCAGAGCAGCATTTCTTCTTGCACTGAGTGGCTGCTAAGACTAGGACGTCACTCACGTTCACTATTGACCTCCTCTTGTTAGATTAGACCAATATCAGCTATTTTCTGCTTGTCCTTGCCAGCAAGACTTCAGATTTTGGATCCTCTCTCCTTCAGCAATCCAGATTTGTAGACTTAGAAACTGCACAAGAACTGCTTGTTTATTCCTGTGATTCAGCCTAATGTTTCTTCCTTATTTCCATCCCCAGTGTTTCTGTGGTAATGATATCTTCCTGTTCCCTCCTCATATTTAATTTAAGTGGTCAAGATGATAAGTAGTCCCTATCTAAATAGGCATTTCCAGTTAGCCTAATGATATTTTTAATTCACTTGTTAATTTCAAGGGTCAATTAATGTTAAATTAATGTTAAATACCATTTATCTCTTTATATTAATAAGTTGTGCTCCCTTTTCAATCAGAAAATGACTTCTTTTGTGGTCTTCCTAAAAGATGCTAGTTTACAGCTGCTGATAAGTTTTGAGGGGGAGTTTTGCAGGTTTAAATGAGCACTATTGATTAAACAATATGGAGTTTCTTGCAGCAGCTTATCCTTCTCTGCTTCTGGAAAGTAGGAATTTACTGCTCTTACTGCACTTTTGCTGCCCAGACAGATGTCATTGGTAGCAGAGGAAAGAAATTAGCCCCTGAGAGGTAATCCCATCTTTTTCTCCTATCAAAAAAGGTCATTCAGGGCCCTTGCATCTTGGTTTGTGTGCACAGCAGGTATTTAGCTAACTCCTCTTTTCCTAGTCTCCTACCTTTTTAAATTTAAACCCTTTTCCTACACGTCCTTCCTTGTCTTTACTGACATGAACAGGATTAGCAATGTGTTGTTTGCAAATCATGTGTTCCTAGTTTTAATATCTCCACATTTAGAGTATTGATAGCTGTCATTTGTGGCAGTGTCTCTCAGAGGACTTTTCTGCACTATATAGCATTGGATCTGTTGTGTTAGCTGGTCATGTACACAAAGTCTTTGCTTTGTTGTCAGCTACCTGTAGACTAATGCAAAACATTGCTGCTCTTTCCTAGCCTGTGTCTCGGTATTTGCACTTTCGTGTATGTGCTATCTTTGTAAAGTGAAATGCAAAAAATAGTGTAAACTTTACTTCCTCTGGAATGAGGAGGTTCCTCTAAATATTTTTACTTCCTGGTATTGCTGTTTTATCTGTTCCCATGCTGTTCTGTTAATGAATTCTGATGCAAAAGTTTCTCTTTCCAAATATCCAAGCATATCTGGATTGAATCTTGGATGGAAAGCCAAAAAAAGTAGACTGAAATAGGTCTGCTTTTGGATCAGGAGTTTGTACAGCTAAGCAAAATCCATCCTTTGTCCTCTTTTCATGGGTGAGGAAGGTTAAGCCAGGTGACACTGTTACAAATATTTTTGCTACAGTGAATAGCACAAAAATGTATACATATGATAGAGGAAATGGTCATTCCTAAACTGATTTTCTTTCTCCTCTGTCCTTCATTTTCAGAGAGTTGAGGTAGTTAAAGATACTTTCAGGGATCACTCTTGAGTTCCGCTTTTGTCAGATGCCTCTGTTTTCCTTTTAGCGACAAGAAAACTGACACCGAGAACTCTGCTTTTCTTCTGTTCATCGAGGCGAGTGGTACTAGGGTCTTCATCGGAGCCTCAAGGCAGAAGGGATCTTGAATAGAAAGGAGATGTGTTAGTGTCTTTCAAAATGTTTTTAAGCAGTGTCTGATGTAGAACATGCTCATTATAAAGGAAAAGTGTTCCAGTTTTAAGGCGTGACTTCCCACTGCAAATTGTCATCCCAAAGTTTAAGTATGTTATGAAGGTGCCATAGAGGAGAGGGTTAATATTTACATTTTCAAGACAACTGAGCTATAAGCTTCTGCCTTTGAGGTGCTTGGAGCAATAAGGAAATGTGGGAGAGGAGTATGAGTATGCAGTGTTTGAAGGAATATGTTGCCATAAGTCTCTCTCCTTACATTCCCTCTAGTGAAGAGTAATACTGTGTGGCACTTCATAGGCATCCAGGAGAATTTTGTCCAGTTGTCCTCGAGTTTTGTTTTGTGAAGTAGTACGTATGTCTTTATGAAAGGGAAATTGAAAATTCTGTATCTAAAATAGCTCATAGAAATTCAGGTAGTGTTTTGATTAAATCTTAATTGTCTTGGTTTTCGTAAAAGGTTGCTGTTAATTTTATCCTACAAATTAGTTATCAGAAGCTTTATAGAAATAATACATACTGGTTTCATTTATATTCCCCAGATGAACTGGCACATACTGATCTACAGTTGCTATTTTGTCCACTAATATGAAATCCCTGTCCCTGCCTCCTTGCTGCTAGATTTTTAGAACTTCAGTGAGCACTGCAAATCGCTTGAAGAGTGGAAAATTCCCCTGTCACACAGATGCCCTTATCAGCAGCAACCAGATGGAGCTGTGAGCAGGCACATTATCAATGTTAAATTGCCTTTTTTTCTGAGTAGAGAGGATTAAAGCATTCCTTCAGAAATGGGTGGCATAAGCTGCAAACTTAGGGATAGTAATATTCTGAAATGTTGCTATTTTAGAAACATATGAAAATATCTTAGCAAACATTGAATATTAAAAATGAAGTATTTGCTTAAACTGATGGTGGAGAAACCTTTTAAAAATATTTTGTTTAATAGTCATCTTGTAGTTTTTCTTTAGTATATATCTATACGTGTGTGCTTACCTTAGATTTAATAAAACTCTGGAGTAGATTTTTGTAAGTATTTGGTCACACTATGTTGAAAGTAGTGTTGGTTGTTTTTTTTTTTTTTTTTTTTAACTACTGGACAAAATGAGTATAAAACTGATCTTTGCAGTTTGGATAATGTTAACCAAATAATATTTCAGAATAGCAGATTTTTACTCTTTCGTCCTTAATTACAGGAATGGTTGTTCACTTGTTAAAACAAACTCACAGAAAACATAATATAAATTGTTTGCCCAAGTCCTAGGAGTAAATGATAAGGCAGTACTGAAACATCAATTCAAAAATCAAACCATGCTATTGAATTTGGGCCGAACAACTGGTATTTAAGTATCAGCTTACAATAATACTCAGGAATAGAGCATCATACTAATGAGCTACACTGGTGTTCATTCAGAATTTACCTCCAAGGTTTGCAGTAGCTAAACTGTCAATAGAAATCAATGCTTCCAGAATAATTTAAAATATTTTAATATTTAGTTACTCAGTGGCTTGTACTTTCTGCTGCCTGTTTATTTAAAGCAAAACAAAATTCCTGTCATTCAAGAGAACACTCTTTAAGTGGTTATATTTTTAATCAATTTGAACTAAGTTTGATGTAAATTCCCATGTGTTTTGAGAACTCTGTATGCATACAGAAAAAAAGCCTCAAAATTAACATTTATTTTTATTTCAATCACGACTGTACCAGTTCTCTTACACAATGGTTACTAATTAAATAATTTTAAATCACAAATGGCTATACCTTGATAATGTTTATTTTATTTGGAGCCATATTTTGGAAACATCTAACCACTAATGATTTGTTTGCAGTATTCTTTAGTATATGCTGGGAGTTTGTGGTGACTCTTTCATGCCTATAGAAGCTTGAATTAATGCCATTCCATTCAGCAGTGTTATGTTTTTTGTGCAGAACAAACTTGGAACTTGAGCTGGTCCATCGAGGAGGTAATTTATGTTCGGGTGGTGCAAGCACAGCTGGGAAAAGATCGTGTTTAAGTAAGTTTTATTAAGTGCAATGTAAGTTATTAGACAATTGAGTGAAGGTGTCTATTTTCTCCTAACATCTAACATTTCCTTAATAATCTCAACCTTTTTTTCTTTTAGGGATCTTTCTTTTTGTCATACTGCATCTTCATTTTCATTATAACTTGACAAATCTGACATTAATTTATGCAAGTTATTCAGTAGAACTATTCGTGTATTGTGATTATAATCTGTTTAGAAAGCAAATGTCTTACTATCCGTGTAATATTTTAATAACGTCATGTTTTTATGAGCAGGACTGTAAGTATTCTAAGGTTAAACCAGATTTTTTTGGTAAAGCTGGGAAAGCTTTGTTTCACCTATTTATTGCTACTAAAGGTAAAGAAATTTGTTTCTTAAGGCGCTAATGAAACTCATTTTAGCTGCATATTTTTAAGCCTGGGACCTCTTGAGGATACATATCTTTAATATACTAGATTCTTCTCTAACCAGGGTTTTGCAACGTTTTTTTCAGTGCAAATTCTCATATATCCATTGTTCACAATAAATCATGAGTTTTTGGCAAATAAAGCACTTCTGGTTGAAGTGTTATTTGTTAGCACTTCATATAGGTCTTCAAGTAGAAGACCTATTTGTTAATGTGAAATCTTTTAATCTTTCATTTGAATTGAAACTGTTAGGAACAGACATTTTCTTTCCTTGGGAAAATTTGGGAAACCTACCAGAATAATACCAACAGTAATGCCTGTTGAAGTTGGACTTGCACTACAACAGAAAGCAATAGTGTGTGGTCATGGGAGATGCTTTCTGCAGTGTTAGAGGTGAGGAGCCCCCAGTAAATCCCATCCCGTGCTACACTGTACGTGTTCACTCTGGTGCTGTCAGCAGACGTGGTTCAACCGACTCCGTTCAGTCCTCCTGATTTGGGAAGGGTTGTTTAAAACCCCAACTGCACCTCGTTTCCCTCATCATTGTTAGTTCTCTCCTTCCAGAAAAGCAAAATGAATCCTTGAGCAATGTGTATAAAAAATACAGTTGTTTAAAGGATTAAATCAGTTTGTGAATGCAAAGAAATTAAGCATTATTAGTATGACTTTAATTTTGTCACTTGCATTGCACCCTGTTCTGAATTGTGTTATCACCTAAAAATATCAGGACGGCGATTTCATTTAAGGTTGGAAAGCATTTGAAAAAATGTAAGTGCAAATAATTTGTAATGACCTTTCTTTGAAAGTAAGTTACCTGTGTCTTCACGTGATTTTAATGGCCGTACAAGATCTACACAAGTTTTGATATTTTGAAGTTTTGATAGTGGGGGGAAAAAAACAGTGTATCTGTTCATCAAAATAAGTTACTGGAACAAGGTGAACTTGCAGAAAGATAAAAGATAAAAGATTCTCTGGTGGTATATGACAGAATTCATAGACTCCCTCTCTTTTGCAAAACAAGAACTTAAAGGAATTTTACTGGTTACTTATGATTAAGTGTTAGCTTCTTAAAACCTGACTGGTAGAATTGAATATTTTGTGTTGTGAAAATGTAGGTCACCTTTTGACCTTAATAATGTCCTTATTGTAACTGCATTAGTTATCTGTGGAAAGAAGGAAATAGCCCAGTAAACAGAACTTTTTAAAAATCCTCGTTTTGAGAATTTGTGTGTATTTAGTCAGAAGTTATTTTGTTTTCCCTATGAGTTTTTGTTTTCCCTATTTTGTTTTCCTATATGATTTGTGCTTTTCCATATACTTGTGTGCAAGGGTTTGTTTGCAATAGTTGGAGTATTTCAGTATAACTCAAAATTGAGTCATACATATTTTTGAAAATGTGACATTTCTTAATTAGGTTTTCACCTGTAATGTATTGAAGTCTTTTTTTTTTTTTTCTTACTATATTATTTTTCTATTCCTTTCTTAGACTGCTATATGGTTTTGTTTCCTGGATGTGCTGTTCATGGAACTTGTTTTTTCCTGTTGCACTTGCATTATTTCAAGATTTCTAATGAATATTTCTCATAAAGGGGTAGGGACAGCATTTCAAAATCATGTACGTGTTCTTTGGCACAATGCTGAGTAGAGTGCTAAATTTTCCAATTTAGATCTAAATCAGTCATGTTGGTATTTTTAATATCTAACTTGTATTTTAGAAAAATTTAAGACCACCTTTAAAGCCTTTCAGATGAAAGGCACTGTGTATATGAACGTGTTGTTGCTTTAAGCTGTCCAGAGACATAAATGTCATCTGTTCATTGTTAGAACATTCCCTTGCTCTGTATACTCCATTAGCATTTTTTTGTACAAAGCTTGAACAACAAAGCAACCTTATCATCATCTTATGCACTTCGCTGTCTATGTTTTGGAATCCTGCCATGAAATAGACTTATTTTTAATGTAAGGTAACTACAGGTCCTTCTAGAACATATCTGGCAGACTCTACCTCCGTTTAGTATTAGTATATTTAATTTGAGACAGTAAGCTAATTATGACTAACAGCAAAATTACTTTTCCTTCTCTAGCAGGTTTATTTTAACTAATTGGTTGTATAATTAAATTAACTTATTTTTTCATTGCCCTTTCCATGGCAGTTCTTTAGGTGTTTCTTCTATAGTATTTCTTCTTCAGGTATTTCTTCTGTTTTAACTTTTCATATTCGTGTCTTTTTTTTTTTTTTTTTTTTCAAGAACTTTTTTGTTTTGGTTTGATTTTGCAGTTTTGCTTAAGCATATCTTCAGCCTCTCTGTTTTCTAATGATTGAAAAATTCATGCAGTCTTATAACATATATGCTATTTTCTTGTCTTATTACAGCATTAAGCTGTTTTTATATTTTACACATGATTCTTTCCAGGTACAGCTGAATTAAATGTAAACCCCACCTGCTTCTTCATTTCTCCTATGTCTGAGATAGTGAGGTGTCTCTCTTGTGATTAAGCACCCCAGCCGGTGGTAGTCGTGTAACAACTGTTAAGTTTGGTGGTTAGATACTGCTGAAAATGGAACATGTTGTCCCAGGTGAGCTGCTACAGCAGCAAGCGTCAGTGAAGACGGAGGGGAACAAATAGGTCAAGAGCTGTTTGAGTAGATTGCGCCAGGAGGGCAGCTGCTCTGGGGAAGCAAAATTAAGAATGATTAATGGAGCTGTTAGTGTCAGTGACTGAGTCTGTGTGACAAGAATGATGAAGAAAACTTGGCCGTAAAATTGCCATTTTAAGTTGTGTGTGTGTGTGTTGTGTGTGTGCCTGAGTGTTACTATAGGATATGCAATGAAAAAGTGCAAATAGAGCCTGTTACAAAATAGAGTCCTATTTTAAGGACAGCACAAGTTTTAGACTGCAAGGTCTTTTTCATCTCGTGTTTCCAGGTAATAATTCTGACATTCAATAATTGTATGTTTCTTCTATAAAAATTTTCTAACCACGCTGATTTTTATGGTTGCCTCCATTTTATCATTAAAGCTAATGACATATGAAACTAGAAAGTATGGTCGACTCCTGTGGGAAGAAAAAGCTAATTCTTTCATAATTTGTTTAATGCAACTATATCCTTCCTGTAATATACTCATATGGATATGTTTGCAGAGTTTGGTAACTAGTTTTCTGCAGTGACTAAAAGAAAATAGACATTGCTGGTTTTTGCTAGTGCATTTTTCCTTTCATGCGGTGGTTTTTGTGAAGATACTTGCTGACGTGTGCATTGTTATTGGTCATTCCTAATCTGTGGGGGGTGTTTGATGCTACCATTTTTCTGGTTAGGAGCTGGCAATCTGCAGGTCTTTGGTGGCATCCATTCAACCTACCTTTGAAAAAGCAGTCTTTCTCAAGAACAGAGAGTTTCACAGGAAACTTGACCTGCCATTCATATCCAAGAAAGAAAAATAAAGGGAGAGGGTAGGAGAAGAGGCAATCCTTAAAGAAAAGGAGAGTTTAATTGCTGAAGATATTCTCTTACAGTGGTGTATTTAGTGCAGATGATAATTAGATGCCTCATCTTAGATGCCAGCAATTAAGACTCAAGATTTTATAGAGATTATTCATCTTTTAATGCTTTAATAAGCTTTTCTTAACCTTCAAAAAAAATTTTTAACTGATTCTATTCTACTGGATCATTGATGAATGAGAAGGTGCTGTCAGCAGGTTTTTGTAGCTGCTATTGCTAAGTGGACTGTAAAAGCTCTATAAAGGACAAAGTATTCCTGAATCTGCTTTTTTAAAAAACAATTCCTATCTGCTTGTATCGAGAGCTTCTTGGTATGATCTACTTTCTTCTTCATAGTTTCAGTAGACTTTGAGAGAGAAAAAGGGGATAATGTCTTTTGTGTGTCAAGTTCTTCATGGAGCAGTTGGGACGAGAATGTTTTCCTTTGCACTTGCAGCGAGCTGCTGTTTCGCTAAGCTTTGTTGTCTTTGACATTGTAACTTTGAATACTAATTTCTAGAATCAGAAAAGTGATGACTGGATCAAAATAGCCAGAATAGACTGGACCACAATATTTTCAAGAGAGTGGTTTTGTGCTATCTACATACTTACAAAATACAAAACAAAAATGTGATCTGGACCTTTGCATGCAAAATAAGAGAGTCAACTAACCTATTAGTTGCCTTTCTCATAATGATTACAGCACATTCTTATAGACTGTGTAAGTGGAAGTTGCTAAAAAAAATCCTCTGATTTCAGCTTTGGTAATTTCATTTTTTTTTCCTTATGATCAAGAAACCAACCAAAGAAACAAAAAAGTGAATTTCAAGATCACTTTGGAGAAGAGCAAATCAAGTTTACAAGTGAAATTAGCTGCTTGTAACTTCTAGAAGTACTCATTTTCTAAATTCAGCACAGTGTTTGATTAAATTTTGCCATTCACCTGTCAAATCCCTATCTGGTCATCTTTCGGAATTGGCTTTCTCTTGTCCTGTGCATACTCTGATAGCTATGACAGAGCTGTGAAATCACCTCTAATCCTCCTGCTTATGCACATTGGGACAGCAGATTCTTTAGTGTTTTATTGACGTCTATATAGAAGTGAAGAATGTGACTGCAGTTCTTAGTGCAGGCAGGGTGGATATATAGACAGCATCAGGCCCAGCGCAGAGGTAGCGACTCGTTCTTTCAGCTGCTCTTTGGAAAGAACCGATTCGCGTTCGGGTCACAGATCCTCTCTGACAACAGAATGACCCTGAAAGCTGAACTGCCCTGGGAACTGTAGGAAATAATGTACCGAGAGCCAGCAGAACTCTGTGGGTTTATGGATTTATTTTGATGCTCTTAGAAATGGAATTGGAGAAACCTAATATGAATCAAAGTTAAAGCTGCTGTTTAACTGGTGGATCTTGATGAGACTACTAAACTTTTTTTTTAAGAGTATGAGCTGTATGTGTGTTCTGTGAAGGCAAAAGCCATCTGAGATGCTTCGGTTTAGGTTATATTTGAGTCATATGAAACTGTATTAAAACCCAGTCACCATCTTATGTACTTCAATGTCTACATTTTGGATTCCTGCCAGAATTCTGATGCCTTGCAGCACTAAGTGGTTGAGATTTTGATTTTATTCAATTTAACTGGATTCAACCAATCCCTAATAATGTGAAATTATTAGCAGAAATAAGTAGAAGACAGAAATAATGAAGTAGCAACTTTTAAATGGTGTATTAGATAAGATAAGATGTTTTACGTTTATATTTCAGAATATTGCTATTTAATTTTACTGACTTAGAAGGTTACAGCTATTGGGCAGCTCTTTGTTACTGTGTTCCCATTAGGGGGCAATGTTATTCCTTTGTTACTCAGGGTCTAGAAACAAGTGCACAACTGTGTTGATTTAGAGAATATCTTAATATTTTAAAATCAATTTATAAAAAGAGTTCTGTAAAAGGTCAGTGTAACTGCGTCTTATTACCTGTTTCCAAGGTTTACATTTATGTGTACTATGGAGATTGCAGTCTCCATAACACACAAAATAGAAGATTGTCCATAACACACAAAATAGAAGATTGATAAACTAAGTTTTTCTGTTCAAATTCGATCAATGTTGGAATGTGTCTTGACCCCACAAACGTTACAAATAAACTTTCTAGTGCTAGAATTCGATACTTGCCTGCTTAATTTTGTAATAAATAAAAGCTCGGGAAAACAGTTATTATAGGAACAGAAGGTTAGTTAATTATGCTACACTTTTTTTTTTTTTTAACATAGGTGTTCTTTTTGGAGGAAGGAGCAGTTTAGAAAACACTGACCTTTTTTAGTAACCAAAGGAACGAGAAGGAAGAAATAAATACTTTCATGACTTTCATTTAAATAATAAAAAGAAGCAATATAGTTCTATGAAAATTGGTATCCTTTTAGGGTTCTGAAGTCCATGAGCAAAGAAAAGTTCAAAAAGTGAGTTCGAAAAAAAAATTTTTTTTTGTTAGAATCTCTTGCCAAGAGACAGGATGACTTATTTTGTCCTCATTGACTGTTTTTATTCAGAAAGCAGGTGACAGCAATCAATTCCAATGCCATCTACATCTTCAATTATTTTACAAACCCCAGGAGCTAATTACAGCCTTCAGGCTCTGGCAGTCAGCTGACTTCATCATGCGACTTTTTTTGGCCACTGCATACCTCTGAGTAATTTTCTATTTATGGAAAATAAATTAATAGCTGCTATTTCTACTTAAAAATGAGGACCTATAAGCAAGTGTAGGTTGAGTGAATGGGCTGGAGAGAGGAACAAGAGAGATTAAGCGAAGGGATCAGTAGAAAGAATAAAAGAGGAGAAGGCAAGGTACTAAGAGGAAACACTAAAATAAAAAGTGTGGGGGAGAAAAAAGGAAAGAGTCTCCCAGAAGAACTGAATGGGGGAAACAAAAAGCTATCATGGGAGGGGAAAAAAAGTGTGCAAAATCATGGATGATAATATTTTTGAATGGTTTTAATATGAATGTATGAGGACAAGAATACACATTTCTGCCTAGACTATTACTGTACGGTAAGCACAGAAAAAGTGAAGTCTGAGATTCTCGTCATACATGCTTCTCTGAAGATGCTATAAACATAGATTGTGTCCGACTTCGTGACTTGCTTAGGAGTGCAGAGGACGACTAGATGTTACTAGATGTTGGTTATATGATTCACAGAAAAGTTAAAATTTCATTAATTATGAATATCAATTGAAATTGTTTCTGTGTCTGATGTTTTTGACACAATGGATATACAGATTCTTTTGGATTGATTAGTATCAATGATTTGCCCTGCAGGTTATGTGAGTAAAGCTATGCTGTTATGAAGACCATTGCGGCTTTGGTGTCATTGTGTTGGAAGAGCTGCTTTGTTTCTTCTTCAAGTCAGCTACAAAATAGCCTTGGGAAGGCAAAAGAAAAAACTTTTGAGGGTTGAGGGGCTGCAGTAATCCAACTGTAGACCAGAACTTTTAGCAACTTTAGCTTCAGGTGTACTGAGCACAGAACTACTTCAGTGTGAGAAAGGAATAAAAGTTGTATTTTACAAATACGTCAGTCTCCTTTCAGACCAGTTACTTAGCAAAACATGGCTCCTTGTACAGACTAGAAAGAGAAGGAAAGCCGGCTTGGACCCTTAGCAGTGTAATGACAGTATGGTTAAAAAGACCTGTAGTTAAGGAGCTGGTGTTTTACCGTAATTAAAATATCTGAGATTTGTAGCTCTATGAAGAACCTTTCTTCATGTTGTCGTTCATGTGCATGCATATATTCACTGGTTTCTGTAGAAAACTTGCTTCTCGAAGATGCTGCAGAATCTTAGAAAATAAATGATGTCGAGCTAATGTAGAATACTCCAATGCATATAATAATTACTTGTTTTCTCTCAATCTTTCAGATCAACTGTTCCACGTGTTGGCCATGCACATGCGCCTCTACAGTATTGACTCTGCGTACAATCCCTGGAGAAAACTAACTCAGCTGCTGCAGGATAAAAATTTAGAGCAAGTATTTTAATCTATGACATAACAGTTTCATCTTGTGAATGAAACATCTTTAGAGAAGGGTTTTCAGTAACTTTCTTTGTTAATTTAAGTTCTCTGTAAGGTGGACTGCAAAACTTAAACTCTAAAAATTACATATCTATATTTAGGAAAAAAAACAAGTATCTTTTACATAGACTATTTAGATTTTGTGCTAAAGCTTAAATACACCAATTCCAAGCTTCAGCATACACAAATTTCATGACTGACTGTTACAGAAATAACATAGTCTAATTATAGGTGAGAAATAATTCCACTTTAAGCTAAAATATTTCGTCATTCATATTATTTTAAATATGCTATTTACTTGAGTTTACTTTTATGATGTTAACAATGTACACATTTGCGAGCTTTATCAAGGAAGTAAGTTACCTTAATTTTCTCAAAACCTTTCACTTTTTAGAATCTGCCTTGACAGGGTTCATACTGCTACTTCTCTCTTGCCCAAATGAGATAATACTTTTTTTAGGGGGGAGAAGAGGGGAAAAAAGTTAAAAGCGTAAAAGACATTTGTACCATTTTTTCTTGCTACGTTGAGCACGTTCATAGCAAAGCTCTTCACTTTGTAGCTTGAAATCATATAGAAAATTCTGTCTTTCCAGCTGCATATTTATCAGTGCGTTTCTAGGAACCTAAGAATGAAAACATCTAGAGGTCCCTTCCAACCTCAATGATTCTGTGATCATGGGGTTTCAAAATTTGATCTAGGATAGTGATACCACAGTCATAAGCTGCAGATTAGGAATTGTTAGTGAAATGTTTGTGTTCGCTTAAAGTTTGAGATTTTGGTGTTTGTTTTCTTAGACCCAGGTCTTTGCTTGCCATCCACCTGAGATTATTTGAATGGTTATATTAAAAACTTTACTACTTTATCATGCATTCATACCTTCAGATACTGGTGATGCTGTGTCTTCATGTGATTCTGCCCTGAAGTAGTTTAAACCAGTGGAACAAGATAGATAAATCTGCAGTGTGGTTTGTTGAGGGTTATACCAAGCAAATTTAAAATCACGTTTATGAGTTGTTGACAAGTGGCTGTGGGACTGATCACTTTCATATTATATATTTGTGAAATATTGCTGGGTTTGGTAGCTGCTCCTTTTTCTGCACATCTTGCCAAGCCCGGGATCTTTTTCCTGCCCTTACAGACTTGGTGGAATGAGCCGTGCATTTGTCACGTCCAGATTTGTTTGCAGATTGGATTAGGCTCTGTTTTGAACCACTTGGAAACTGATGGGGCTGAAGAGTGTAACAGCTGGCTCTGGACAAGGCATTGCCTGTTGGGAAGGGATTTGAGCAGCCTTATTTCCTACACTGTCTTTCAGACGATTTTTTGGTAGAGCTGTAGTTGATTTACACTGTAAAAAGTCCTAAATTGTTTGAGAAGTTGTGCCTGCAGTATCTTCTGTCATACCATGTTACTGTTGAGATGCTACATGCAATCAAACAGGATTTTTTTCATTAGAAGTCACAGTACTCAATTGCTTATATTGTGGAATGATTTTCCCCCCTTAATCTGTAAGAACCCACATCCATTAACTTTCTAACCTTGCTCTGCATCTGTTCTTTTTTATTATTGTTTGTTTTGTTCTGTTTTTTTTTTTTTCTCTTTCTCTTTAATTTTCAGATAAAAAGCTTGCAAAGGAGAAGGAATATTCATGGACAATCCGAGCCATAATGTTTTTAATGTGTACAAATGGCATAAGATGGGTTCATATAATTATACCTCAGAAATTTGAACGTTGCTGTCACATGAGTGGTGTGATCTGATTGTACCCTTTTTAGAGTCACAGAGCCTTTTGAGAAAGCCAGAATAGTGTATTTTCCTAGGTACTGGAAAGAGCCCTTGGAGTAATGAGAAGGTGACACAGTGCTGTAAATTGAAGAAAGTTAAGAACTTGGTGGAGGAAAAATGCTAGAGGTTTAGGGGACCAATTGCGCTCTGCCATGTTGAGACTAACCAAGCAGCCTTACTTGTCATCCTGCTGAGTATGTGAGACTCACTAAAGGCTGGCAGAAATTAATACTGATAAGAGAAAAAGCTCTATGTGGCCTGGCTGTATTATTGTGACTCTAGACAGTGCAGCATAAGCAAAGTCACAGGAGCTAAGTATCATTAAACCGAGCAGTGCTCATTCCCTTACTTCTTGCTTGTAAACTTCACGTAAAACCTCTGTTATCAAGGAGTATTTTTTTTTTTTATCTAAGATCTTTGCCTTCCTGAAAAAAAGGAAAAAAACTTCTCACCAACATGCTCATTGTTTCTGTTTAGTATTTCAGAGTGTTTCAATAGTGTTCCTATTTAGTACTATTTAGAAAATGGCTTTTGAAAACCATTTTCTAAAGAGATAATTGCATCTTTTTTTTACCTTTGAGTAGGTAACATACTACATAAAAATAGTGTTTCTATTCCTATTTAATTTTGCTGACTTTGTTTAAATGCATTTAAATGCATTAATATTTAGAATGAAAGTAGATATAGAGCTCACAATTTCTAGTTTGCCCCAACTATCAATACTTCACAGATTTACAGTGATACACCCCCCTGAAGTCCCTATTCTGTCCAGCATCTTCATCCATAACTGGACCTAGATCATTCAGTAGTTGCAAATACCTGCTAAAGATAGAAGTCATGAAATGACTCCAAGGAAATAAGGAATTTTTGAGCAAGAAGATACGCATCAAAAAAGACCTAAATAATTGAATTATTTGAAGAAAGAAAAGAAAAAGGTAGAGCAGCATCTAATGAACTGTTAAAGTCTGGGGAATAAGTGGATTTTGAGCAGGTGTTTTACACGAGAGTATTGTGGAATCTTACTTTTATGCAGTTCTTAGAGTCAAGTTTAGTATACGCATGGCTCCCCAGGCTGTGGTTAAACAAATTGTTCTAGTAGGGGCAGATCTGGTTTCAAGGGTGATCAAATAAACAATTACTGTGGTGTAAGTGGGGAATAACCACTTCTGGCAGGGAGCGGAGAGGGAGCAGCTGGAGGCAATAATTACTAGACTCAGATGTGAATGCAATAGACTAGTTCAAATAACCAGAGTTTCAGGAAGAACAAACTTAAAAAATAAGGGTGCATGTTTTGTTACATCTCTCTAAAAGCTGAGTTTTTGAGGATTCTGTGTTGACAGACAAGCAGAGTGGCAAAGAGTGACAGGTTGCGTCTTTAGGGGTCTTGGAAGGAGGCCCTTACAGAAGGGGGACAAACTACCTCACCAGCAGAAATTCTGAAATGTCCTGTGCTGTTTTTACTGAAGTGTTTTTGATGTTGATTTGTTCCCAAACCAGATCACTTCAGTGATGGTTACATGGGTTGCATGCTGCAGCACAGGGATGGGAATGAGCAATGTGCATGGGAAACACGGGTCACCATCACAAAAACTGTTATGAATCCAGAAAAGTAAAACTGCTTTTAGTGAAAGGTAGTCCAAGGCAGACAGAGGGTAGGTTGATGGGATGATGGCAGTTTAGTTAAGGCTTATGCAGAAGGCAGTGTGTGTGATGTGTGTGTGTGTGTGTGTGTATGTGCGTATATGTATATATATGCATAGACACACACATATATACACCTCTGTGTGTGTGTATATATGTGTGTGTGTATATGTATATATGTATATATTTGAACGCACTGTGATGCAGGACTAACTGAACAACCAGCCACCAAAGTCCTGCGATGTTTTTCACAATACAGAGGTTTTGACAGTGGCAGCAGCCTCGGGAGTTCCTGCTCCTTTGTTTTTATCATGTACTGTGTCTCAGCACCTCCTCCAGCTGTCCCCGAATGGCAAGGAACAGGCTACAGGATGAACCAAGAGAATGACTAACCCAGCTTTTCAAAAAAGATTATTTTTATTAGGGTTGGCAGTGGGTAACAAGGGAGAACTGGGGTTGTGGTTGTGGAAGGGAGAAGAGGAGATGACTGTGTTACGTAAGGAGAACTGATCTTGGAACTTGAAATCTGCTGTGACTCAGAGAAAAATAGATATGAAATTTTGGTTTTATCCTAGAGTGTAGCCAGAATAGATAGTATGATTCAACTTTCTCATGGTGAACAGCAGTAATCATGTATTATTCTGACCTTTCTGCAGACTGTGATTCATGGACTGTATTTCTCATCCCACAAATCCTAGGGAAAATATAAATTTTCCCTAGTTAACCAAGCCTTTATGTATAGCCTTTTGTCTCAGATCTTCTCTTTCTGAACAGTTCTGAGAGGCCAGATATTCAAAACTTCTATTTTATTTATTGACTTTATAACTTTAAAAGTGGTTGATGGTAGTATGGGACCAAAAAGCTAAGTCTCTGTAGCTGGGAGAAGAGGGGAAGGAGAGCATATATCAAGACAAGTCCAAAGCAGATGCCTCTGCTTTCAAAATAGAACAGAACTTGCCATTTGTCCGCATCCTTTCCCAGAGACCCCCTTGGGAGGAGGAGGAGCAGGATGCAGCTGCCCTCGTGGCAGCTCATGGACAGCCCTGGCGATGGCACAGAAAGCAGTGCCAGCCCAGTTACCTTGGTGTGGAGGAGAGGTCAGTCTTGTGGAGAAAATCAAGTAATGCATTTTTATTTTGCCATGTGTTTATACTGCATTGTACTTGCTCTACACTTTTTTTAGGGGGTACACAAATAAAATGCATTATTTTCCTTTTATATTACTTCAGGCTCAGCTGAAATTGCACTAGCTTTCTTTGTGCCACATAAGGAGTGAATGAAATGTTTTTGTAAGGTCGGATTTATCAAGCTTTCACATGCAAGTTGGGGATTACAGAATGTATCCTAAACACACTTTATAAATTCAGTTCTGTGTCATAATAAAGAAGTTGCTTAGACAAATGACAAAGGAGTTTTTAAGTGCTTGGTGTGTAGCAGTGTGTTATGTAAAATGACGCAGCTTATCTAAAACACTGACATTGGATACAGCTTTACTTCTGCACTTCATACAAAATGAATAATTAGATGAATAATTCATCTGTTTCTGTATTTGAAAAATAAGCACATTTATTTGTGATGTCGCCAATCAATCATTGTGTATGTAAGAACATTTGCAATAGAAAAATTGTCATAGTTTTATAAAGGGATTGCTTCAGCCCTTGCCCTCCTGAGCTGCGGGAGAGGGAGGCGCGAACCGCTCCACCGGCAACGCCGCTGATGGCGGGAGAGGGCGAGCTGGGCGAGCTGGGCCGCTCTCCGTGCGCAGGGGATCTCTTTGTGTTCATCTGAGGAGCGCGCGCCTCGTGCGTGCTGCCGGGGGGAAGGCAGCAGCGGAGGACATGGATGGCGCCGCGCTGGCCACTGGTGCCGCCCGATCACGTCCGCAGCAGCCGGCAGGGGAGAGCGCCCGCTGGGCCGTGTGCCCTGCGGGGCAGTGTTCATCTTGGAAGTGCTGCACCAAGCTAGGGAAATGCCACCTCCTATCTGCTAACCTACTCTGCTTTTAAATATACAGCTATGAGGTAGTGTTACGTCCTTAGAATACGTGGGAATAGGTTAAAATTGTGCAGCTTCTCTTCATGTGCTTGTTCTCTATCCTACCTTTTTTCTTTTCTTTCTTTTTTTAATACTAATTTTGTAAATATTTTGTAAAGATTCCCACATATAGTGACTATCTATGTCTTCATTCACTTGCATAAAGGATGGAAATACCCTTGTGAAGGTCCCAGTATTTTCCAGTAGGAATAATCTCAGTAAAACTAATGTAATTGGAGGATTCATAGTTGTAATAGCATGGCGTGCTTGTGAAATGCCACGCTTGGAGAAATGGATTAAATTACTGTGTTACTAGGTAGTATATTTTGTTATTTTGGAACACAGTTCTGACTGGTAACTTGAGTCTTTATATAGAAATAAATAGTTCAGGAAGTCTGGAAAGCTTTAAATTATCATAAATGGTAACTTCTTTGTGAGTTACTACAATCCATTAGTAACATTAAATGATTTTAAAATCAGGACTTGTTAGACATTTGTGAATTATTTGACTTCTAGAAGCCTGATGTCAGATGTAATACCATATAAAATACAATGCAAAATAAAATGTGAAAGGAGAAGATGAGTTTTAGTGTCAAAAGTGATTTTCTTTGGGCTCTTTTATTTACAGGCTGATAAAGGAAGAAGTGCCAGAAGTTCCTGTACTTTACAGAGATGTCTCATCCCTTTTGCTTATTCAGATTTTAACCATGCCTCAACCATTGCACAAGGGTACGTTGCAAAAATATGCATATGTTTATTCATGTGAACATCTATTCATGGTTGTTTCCAGAATCCCAGCTTGTCTGTTGTGTAGTTCCAAATAATGTTTCTGTCTTATCTACCGAAGGTGGCACCGAACAGAAATTTTTGTTGTGGTTTGACAGGCTTATCTGTGTCCGCTGTCGTCTCACCTCATCAGTCAATCTATTCAGTGAAGCTGCAAGAGCTGAGCAAAAACTATTATGTCCTTTTACTGAAAGGAAAAGTGTTCTTTGTCTGACCTTCATCTCTTAGCTCAGAGGGGCAGCTCAATACTTCAAGTTGAACTGAGTGCCTGAGGGCGAAAGATTGTAATTTAGTTTGAATTTAAGACTTGATTGCAGCAGCCTCTTGTAATAGGGGCAAATGTATGAAGACAACTGTTGTAATACATCAGTTTCAAGAAAGACAACATATGATATAAATTGGAATAAGTATTTAATAGGCACTGTAAAGCATATAACATCCAAAGTATTTTAAAACAGATTTTTCTTTTCTTTTAATATGAGAAAAGCAGGTGAACATGGCCTATCTTGCTGTGTGGCAATTTTGATATCTACTGAGTTTGGTTCATTTTCTGATAGAGGAATGTAGGGACTCCCCTGTCTTTGATGTGTATGTGTAGCTTGCAGTGAGTGCAGCAGAATTGTTTCCTCTGAAGAGTTGGTGAGTCCTGACTACTGAGCAATCTAGTACAGTTCAAGTCGGTTTGAATGCCTCTGTCTACTTAGCAGGTTACTTTGTTTATGTACTAACTATGCCCAGTAAATTAATAAGAAAATACTGAGAGAATAAAATATTTTTGGAGTAGAAGAAAGCTATGCAGTTTTACTGCAATTTTATAATAAATTAACTTTTATTAGGTGGTCTTAGTAAGAGGGGTAAATTAATGAGATTAACTTCATCTGAAATACAGGAAAGGGAGTGGTGAAGTCAAAGCGCAAACAATGGGGTTTTATTTTGTAGTTCATACCTAAGCATTAAAGAATACTCATAATGAAAATACACCATTTTCCTAGGATTAAAAACAACATTTAATTAAAGTAAACCTGTAAAGAATTCTGTAGAACACCACACATCAGTTGCATGTTTTTCTTTCACTCAGTAAAAGTCTTAATTCTTTTACTTTCATTTAGTGAACATTGCAGCAGAAAGGCAAAAGCCAAGTGGCAGGAAGAGGAATATACCCACTTCAAATCCATGAAGCATTAAATTGGAAGTAGATTGCTATATATCTTAATTTTTACTTTATCAAATTGGTTAGGCAGAATAAAAAATTTTAATAATTCTCTCTCCTCAGGTGTAGCATGCAGTTCAGAAAGAGAGGTAATAACAGTTTGTTTAGAGCCTTGTAATGACTGTGTAGGTGTCAAGTCTGAATGTCACCAGTATTAATTCTTGGAGCAGAGCTGAGACATAAAATGGTACCGTAGCTTGTCCAGGGTCATGTGGCAGCTCAGTGACAGGGGTGAACAAAACCCACATGGGGATTTTGCTGCTACCTGTGCTTTCTCTGTATTAAATCTTCTTTTTGTCTGCACTCACAATCCTTTCAGTTTACACCATGTTTCTTTTTAAAACGCACGAGCACCTCTGAAAGGAGAACTCAAAATTCCTCTCTTGTCCTTCAGATATAATACTGAGAATTGCCTTAACTACCTTATAAATGGTTGATAGGTGTTGGTATCTTTTTCAAGAGCGATTAAGGTAATAAAGTTCCATTAGACTATTCAGCCTCTTCATTCAGGGAAGAACATTGATCTGAACCCATCACAAAGAAAGAACACTGCAAATTTTTTTTTTTTTGCTACATGTAAAAAATTGTGGTGGAGGTCAGCGCTTTTGTAAGAACTTGATGAAGCTTCTTTGATCTATGTAGGTTTTAAAAATACATGTTATTTTATGTTATTAAGATGCTAATAAGGAAATTATTGTGAAATTAGTAATGTGAAAGGACAAAAAAGGAATATTACCATATCTTAATTTCAAAGAACCATCATGTTCACCTTTTTTCAATTTTAGAAAGTCTTATTTTGCCTCTGTTGCTGGCTTCCCCCAAGAAATGTCAGAGCCTTTCTCCTCCAACCCTCGTGTAGAAAATAACAATCCTTTAAATATTACAGAAAATTCCCCCTCCCCCCCAAAAAAAATAAAAAGAATGTATCTTCTAAAACGACATTCTAACGGGTATTAACCTATCAAGTGAGGCTCAGTAATGAGGGTCTCATTAAAGAATGATTTGCAGCAAGTCTTTAATGAGTGGATCTGTATCTGGAACTGGGGGATGTATGTCTATCTTGCTGTGATATCTTTGGGAGTTCAGGAGCTTTTTCTTTAGTGGTGTGGACCTAGCGTAGCCCAGATGGTTTAACCATGACCGGGGGGGATGAGCAATTGCCTGCATCCACAGCACTCCCTTTCTTGTTGCTGTCAGTCATCAGTAGCTTAAATTGATGCAACCTTTTGACAAAACAAAATTTTGTCATGTCACTAGGAAGCTCCTGCTGATCAGGATTAACGTGAACATATGGAGCAGTGGATGCTTGTCCTGGATTGTTCTGTTCTCAAGGGTTGTCATATCATTGTTTTTGAAAATCAGAAATATATTTGTTTTGTATGTTTTGGATTTTTGTACTGCTTCTGTAGAATTTGCTTTTCATTTAAGAAGCATCATTTCTATAGCTAGAGACTCTGTGATTACTATATTTGCTGAAACTATTGGGTGTTATAAAATGATGTTGTTTATTTTACAGAACACTTTACCTGCATTGTAAAGGTGCTCTTCACTTTGTTGTATACTCAAGCCTTGGTAGCACTTTCTGTTAAGTGCAGTACTGAAGATAGAATGGCATGGAAAGAATCAGGAGCTCTCAAAAAGGTTTGTTAATTCATTAAAATATTTTGTGAAATTGGCATTATACATTTCTAGAGGGAATGTAACTGGTACTTCTGCTTTCCATATAATTAAATGCTTCTGCTTCACAAAAATCCTATTTTTTCTGCATATGCATTTTTGCAAGTTTTCATACATGAATGAGACTTGAAAGCTGAACAGTGAATACGTATTTCCAGAACTGCATTTCAGAATGGAGATGATGTCTCTGTAGTTTCACTCCAATTTAATCACATTATAATAAAATGCAGTATTCCTTCTTGTTTATGCTGTTCGTGGCTACATGTACTTGTTTCTCTCAAACTGTAGTCTAGAGCTCTTGTGGTGAAGAGGCATAGAAGGAATTTAAGAAATTTATTAAGTAGACAGGAGTTTTCCTATCATTTCCTTTTATTTTTGATAGCATTTGCAAATAAAGTGAAAAGATATGGCTACTGTTTCTTGCTTCATCCTTTGGGTAGTTTTCTGATTCATGGGTAGATTCCCCAGAAGGGCAGACTAGTGCCAGTACAAGATGAGGAAGGATGGAAGTGTTGGGGCCAGGAGAGGAAATGGAACCAGGAATATCCTGCTAGACAACAGCCGGGAATTACATTATGTTGGCTCTAGTATGAAATGCACGCTGAGAAACGTGACCTGCGTCTCACGAGGAAGCACATTTCTCACGCTGGTCTCTTACTATGCCAAGGTATTAAGGACAAATTATCTGCTGGCCCAACTGCTGCTGCACTGCTTCTGAGGTGTGTTTTTTTTTCCTGGGCTTGCATATTAAGTATTTGAGATCACAGGGTGGTGGAATAGATGTTGCATTTTGTTAGTTCACTTTCTTCTTTCATGAGTGTATTGTCATAGTATTAAAATTTCAAGACCACATGCTTGAGATTATTGTTGATAAGGATTTTTTTTCCATTTTTCTGTTTACTAAAGTGAGTCAGAAATGAGTCTTTCTTTGTGAAAGAAAGCATAGAAAGCATATAAAAAATAAATGTGTTACCAGTTTATATTTTTTTATAGTCTATGTGAGAAATATAGACTGCTCTTTGGTTATTAGCACAAGCTGGGATTTATCTGAACATACGTTTATAACACTCAAATTGTTGTCTCTAGACTTAGGGCCATTAGTCTCTATGCTCTAAACAGAATTAAGGCATGTGGCAGTAGGCTTGCTATGTATGAGTACCAAGATGTTTTATTACAGACCCTGCTCCCTGGCGCGAATGTGCTGTGGTGGCTGTTTTGAAACATGGCTCCTGTCCCTCGGGAACATCCCGCCGCTGCCCTGGGCCCCTTGTGTGCAGGCCGCGCACGGGGGGCAGCGGGAGATGCTGGGCCGGGCTCTGCGCCGCTCTCCGTGCCAGCCTCTGCCAGAGCCCCACGCGGGCACCCGCCTGGCCTGGCTCCAGGCTCTGCCCGGTTCCTCGCCCTCCCTCTCCTCCTCTCCGTTCTGTAAAGCAGCTGCCTGGAGCCCAGCTGTACGCGAGACCTGCAGCCACTGATGTTTTCCCTGCATGTAGCTTATGACTTGGAAAAATATTTATGTAAATACTGCTTTTTGTTTCTATAATTGCTGCCTCTAAACACAAATACTATGGCACAAAGCTGAGTGATTCTTTATTTTCCAGTATAGAGTTCTTCCCAGCTGTCTTAAATGTTGTTAAGTCCAAACACAGCTTTCATTTTCCAATAGACTCATTTTAACTTAACAATAGATCCGCAAGTCTTTTGTAGCTCATCGTGATTGATACGTTTTGGAAAATTATTTTTAATTAGTTGCATCAGAATTCGCATTTTGGCGCAACACAATGAAGTGATTATTCCTAACATTAAAGTAATTGTTGTTATACTCACACCCAAAAGAAAAAAGGAAAATGTAACATGCAACCCTGTAAATGTCGTCTTATACCACAGTTTCTAAAAATTTGCAGTTGAAGGTAAGTGACAATTCAGATGTTGCTGTATGTATATATATTTATTTTTTTACACAGCATGTATCTCTACAAGTCAAAATTTGTTGACTTGTAGAGTGTTGATTAAAAGGAAGCAGACTCCATTGTTATTTTTACAGAAACCTTTTCTCCTTTTGTGACTGATATAACATGTTGGATTTCTCTTTCTTATTTGCAGAATACATCCAGTGGAGAAAAATCCTGGGAAGCATTGCTGGGTCATGTAGTCAGTGAGCTGTCTAAGGGGAAGATATATGGGGAAGGAGAGACTGAAGAATTAACTGTGGTACTGGCAAATCTCCTGAGATTTATCCAGCATGTCCTCTTTCTGTCTCTCATTTACGTTTCAGCCTGGTTTTTGTAATGGATTTTCTCTGATCTTGCTAAAGACAGCAGTACAAGTCTGTTTTCTAGATCAAAGCGCAACCCGTGGGGACAATTGGCCTTTGCAAATCTTTCTCTTACCAGTAGCATATATGGACAGTTCTGTGTTGAGAAAACTGTTTACAGATACCTTCTTAAAATCGTGGTTTTTAATCGTAATTATAAAAGAACTGTCAGAAATTTAAAAATTGGAATAATTAAGTAGAGGAGACATTAGTCTGCAAAGCAAACAATGAGTTTTTTCAAATATTAATGAAATGCCTGCCTCTGGAATGTGTAATGCTTGATGCACTGTGTTTTATAATATACTTAAATAACATTTTGGTTAATGTTGGAGTTTCTTGCATAGGAAACAGTTTGCCCAGGACAGAATTTAGTGAGTATTTTCTTCACATTCCAGGTGAATCCTGATTCTGTAGAGTGTTATCTGCAGCAGTTCTGCTTACCTTTCCTCAGGATCACCAGCCTTCTCCAACACCATCTTTTTGGAGGGGATTTACCCAGTTGCCAGGTACAGATTGGGAGGGGCACCCTCAATGCTTCTATTTAAATGCTTGTGAGCAGAAAAAATTGTTTTTCCTTTCAAGTTTTTTTATGGTAGATATTTTCTCCCTTAAAGCTTTCCCTAGTTGTGTTTTGTAACATTTCTCTGAAGCATTATATCTTTTCAGGACAACTACCCTGAAAAATGGCACCACATTCTTAAAACATACATGCCTGTTTTATCAGGTCACAGCTAGTTGTCTGCCTGTCATAAAATGTTAATGTATTTTTAAAACTTACCCTGCATTTGTACAGATGACGTAATTTCTACACAGGCTGGGCTTCAGCCTTGAGTTTTCTTAGTGTATATTACTGTTTAGACTTTACTGTCAGGGACATCACATCAGCAGAAAATGACACTAGAGTTCGATGACTTTTTAGGCTGATTTAAGTTGATGCTTCTGCAGTGCAGCTCAGCTACCTTCTTGCACCAATACTGACTCTTCTACAGAGTAGCTGTGAGCCAATTTGGGAGACCTAGCAGGAAGCTAAACAAGATTTATTTACTTATTTATTTATTTTGTTCTTCTGTCTAGCTGGCTACTATTTTGAGAATCCAGCTTGAGACACTGTGGAAAACCAGAAGCTTTTTTGTGTTTCTGAACATGCTTTAACATCCTTTTGCAAGGCCGTTTATGTTGTTGTTATCACAATAGATATTCTTAATATAATTCTTGATAAAGATATTAAGCATTGCAAGCATAGCTATTAATCTAAAACACTTCTGGTTTCATATCCAAAAGGAAGATGAAGAATTTGCAGTTCTAGCAAGCTGCCTGGGTCTCTTACCATCTTTTCAGTCATCCCATCAGTTCACTAGTGCCTCTTGCCTTGACTGGTCAGTGCCAGCATTTGACATGATATCACAGTGGTGCTCGGAATTGGCTGCTTTTGCAGAAGGATATCCAGATCAAGTAAAGGTATGTAACCAAATTGCTCCCTCCAAAGCAGTACTAATGGGGAAGCACCTTTTTATGCCTTCTTGAACTGTACACACATGCTATTGTTTTACATTGCAATCTGAAACTGCCACTTGTAAATTAAAAGCAATCTGGAATTTTAGTGGATGCGGATTGGATTCGTTAAAACAGGAACAAGAAAAACTAATTGTTTCCAGTATGGTGGCTGGGAAGAGAATATCAAAATGCTGTTCTTAAATATTTTCAAGTGCTAAAGAGAAAAACTAGGGTTTAAAAGAAATACTTAGACTGTGACCTAACAAAAGTGTGAGTACCGATCAGTTCCTCTTGACCTGAAGGAACCACAGTTCTGAAGATGAGGTACACATCTCCAAGTGTTGTTTGCAGAACCTGACTCTCCTCTGTTCCTGGAAGTTTCGATCCGCATTCCTGCTAGCGGGCAGTTCTCGCAGTCAGTGCCAGGGCTGCCAGCAGGTTGCTGCTGAGACCAACTTCCCGTGGGCCTGGCGTGGGCCGTGGGAGGCCTCGCTTCACATCAGTCTTTAACTCTGGTTTTAACTAGGAAGAATTTTGCTCTTGAAGTATCACATTTAGAAAATGACTACGTGAAGAGGCTAGTGCTCATTTTGTACCCTTTAAGATAAAAGATGCAGAGTGACCATGTCAACCTCCTCTGAGGAAGACAGCTTTCCTGTCTGAAACACTCTGAGTGGGAGTGTTTTTCCTGCAAAGCAGGTGGCTTTGCAAGCAGCCTTCAGCCAGGTGAAGTTCTGAACTTGTGAAATGAAGAAGTGAGGGATTCTCAAGCGCTTGTTTCCTTTCTTTGATATTTTATTTTCTTAGTTCTGACTAAGCAGTTATGCATAACTGCATTTTTTTTTTATCTTCCTTGTAGACCTTGCTTATCCAGGAGCCTAAGTGGGACTTGCCGCGCCTCCTTCAGTTGCCTGAGAATTATAATACCATTTTTCAGTATTATCACAGGAAGACTTGCACTGTTTGTACCAAGGTCCCTAAAGATCCTGCTGTTTGTCTAGTTTGTGGTACTTTTGTATGCTTGAAAGGACTGTGCTGCAAACAACAGAGTTACTGTGAATGTGTGCTGGTAAGAGACTGAATTCCAGTTCTGTAATAATCAGTTCTCCAGTGGATGAATTGTTTTTAACTCCTTTGTTTGGTTCTGACGATTTCTTTCTAAACACGTTTGTATAATACTTCAAGTATTATACGCACGGAGCCAGTCTTGATCCTTGAATGCAGTTTTATTTCTTTTTTTTAAGCTTATAGCCCACTTCATATGTTTGAAAAGTTCCAGAATCCATTGTATGTAGTGTGGCACATGGTTTCATTTGTAACCAAGGGAAGTTTCTCTGTATTCTGAATGTTTATATATGATTTTGTGTTCTGTTTCCTCACATTCTGAGTACATAGTAATATGATTTATGTTTTGGTGTTTTTCCTATTTTGGTGTATTTTTTAATACTCAGAGATCTACCAGTGGTCTTAAGGACCACAGTTAGAGAAGTGTCATTTTAAAGTCTTTGATGTTAATTCAGCAGCAAAGTTTTCTTGTCAGCATGTATTCAAGTGTTTTCAGGAATAATATTTTCCCTCCTTAGCTGAATAGCCTGTGTGACAGTTTTGCTGCCTGTGATGAAGGTTTGCTTTGGGAACTGTTCTCTTTCCCCCCCAAACACATGGAACAGTTTGCAGAAGGCTGTCTGCAATTGTTGTCTGCCTTGCCAGTACACCAAACTTTGGCAATAGACTAGAACTACATGGGCTTCAGTAGACTGGGAGGCGAATTTGTGGATGAACACACGCACACAGAAAAGAAATTTTAGAGAGATGGTAAAATTCTTTGAACTCGCCTTTCTCTCAATGCTAACAGAGGGGAAAGTAAAGAGGGCAAAATTTAAAATAGAATTAAGTTACATTTAAGGTGTCAACTTTGTGGAGAGGATTAAAAAAGGCTTTAAGAATAGAAGAACTGAAAACCTGTCTAGTGTATTACATTTGTTTTTAACCTGTAATGTTAGGCTTCTGGCTGTAATAAAACTGTATATAAAGCAAATTGCCAAAATGGATTGATGAGCTAATACAGATTATGCCATTCATGGTAACAAATGACATACTGTTTTAAGCAGGATACTAATTTGTAAAACAATACCCTAGATCTGTGAATGTGGGTAGTGAGAGCAAATGTTTAGCAATACAGTTTGTAGCATAAGAGGAAATGAGAAGTTTTTCTATATACAACTCATATTCTTGCTATCAGGGTAAAATTTTTGTTCATACCATACAGCTTGCTATTGACAACAGAAATATTGTAGAGAATATTTTTGCTTGTTTTTTCTCAAGTAATTCTGCTTTTACAGTCTAAAGGATGTTTTCCCTTAAAGCATGAAACCACTTTTGTATGCAAAAGTTAGGGCAGCACAAGACACAGATTTCTTCTTTTGCTTGGAGAATTTGTGGGCAAGCTGTACTTTGTCAAACAGTTCCATAGTAAATAGCACCAGTTTATGTTGTTTCAAGCAAAACTAACTGCAATTAAAAAAATCCTTTATGTTACGAAGTTGACAGATACTAATGGGATCTTTGTACTCTTCCTTCCTTCATCTTGCAATATTGCAGCATTCTCAAAACTGTGGAGCTGGGACAGGAATATTTCTTTTGATTAATGCGTCTGTAATTATCATCATACGAGGTCATCGTTTCTGCCTTTGGGGTTCTGTTTATCTGGATGCACATGGTGAAGAAGATCGAGATCTTAGGTAATGTTTTAGTTGTACGCGTGTTTCAGTGTTGCTGTCCTGTGCAGATTTACTTTATGTAATGCAAAACATGCAGTAACATTATAAACTGCCCCTTCCTCCAAGCAGAAATTCCCATTTCATTCAAGTTGCTCAGCCCTGGAGGAATTTTTTTTTTCTAGGCCCAAAGATGGGCAGACACAAACATCAAATGAGACATAGTGGCACCCAGCAAAGTTTGCGCTGTTGCCATTCCGAGCAATGACCCTTCTGAATGTTGCAGAGTAGCAGGAAGGGGCGTTTTTCTCCCCGATGTTGTTTGTTCTTTAATGGCAAGGCAATTGGAAGAAGAGCTTTCCGGCTATGTGTGCTGGACTGAACAACAGATGCTTTCTGGCTTCTGCTATCTGAGAGGGAGGAAGGGAAACCCCAGTAATTACCTTATTTGAAAACAACCTCCCAGCCCCCTCCCACCCCCAAATAAAATGCACACTTTCCCTGCATAAAAATATATGAATATCATGCTTATATTATTGATAATGAAGCAGTCTGCCATGTATTTGGCATATTGACAATCAGGATTTTTTAGTTTTGTTGTTTGTTTTTCCTTTTTGTTCTGCAGGCGTGGTAAACCTCTCTACATATGCAAAGAGAGATACAAAGTGCTGGAGCAGCAGTGGGTGTCTCATACTTTTGATCATATCAATAAACGATGGGGGCCTCATTATAATGGCTTGTAAATCATCATCCATCTTCACGCGGCCTCATCACTGCTGCCATCCGTGACTGCATCCTGGCTGACACAAGCTTTACCGGAGCGGGGGCAAAGCTCTTCCACGCGGGGTGGCATGGGCTGCGGGCAAGAAAGGGAAATGGAACCTTGTCAAATGGGAGACTTCTGTGTAACTAGCTGCTGTTGCTACTAAAATAATGATAAAATAATTTGAAATTAAATCCTCTAAATGGTGTGGAGCAATCTGATTGCACTCAATAGTCCACTTTTTTTTTTTTTTTTTTTAAGGCCATTACTGTTAAGAAGCACAAGTTTTACTTGCAATTGTTTAGAGGCTCCAGGGATAGCTGTCAAGTTTTTATTTTTCTCTGTGTGGAGTTTGATTTTTAGCAATTTTTGCTGAAACATTGTATATGTGTACTTCATCTACTAAATATATTGGATAAATATTCTTTGCCTTTTTGTGTGTTGGCTTGAGATTTTTTGCTTGATACATATTTGTAATTTTACAGGAATTGTAAAAGGATTGTGAGGCTGCATGGCAGTATTTGGTCTGAAAGCCGAACCTTAAAGAAACTTTCACTTACCACAAGAGGTCTATTGAAATATTTCAGGCATTACTAAAAACTTAGGCATTCTCAGGAATTTCATATTTTTTTTTCCATAAATAAGTGAAATAGCTGTAAATTAGATAGCTTGTTGCTCTTAATGTAATCCTAAAGACACTTTATTTTTTCTTTCCAAAAATGAGATTTCCATATCAATTGAATAAACTGTTAGTGATAACATACAGAAAAGGCTGTATATACAGAATTTGTACAGCATGCAAAGTAGCAGATCCCAATTATAAACATAATAAGCATAAGCTGCCAGTCATTAGAGAGCAGATGTATGTTTCAGAATGATTGGACTGGAATATACAGGCTCCTTCTACAAATGAAAGGTAATTTGGTATCTTTCAGGCAGTCCCTCTGTATTATTTTTATTCAAAGTAATCACTGTTCTTTCTGCTTGATTTCCTAAAAAGAAGAGAAAAAAAAATCAGTAACCCTGTGTGAACAATGAGTGCATGTGCATCCTTTTTGCAAGAAGGCCAAAACAGTTTATTATGTTTAGAGGGGATAAAAATTCATGGGAATGGACCTGACCGGGCTAAGTCCCACATTGTAACTAGGTAGGAAAGGTTATAGATAAATTCCTGGTATGTAATATATTGCTACTGGTTTTTCTCACAGGTGTTGGGCGTTGGTTGGCTCTTTCATACAGTACTACCAAGCACTTTCTGGTAGTTTTGACTTTCATAGCTTGTGTGTAAAAAAAAAAAAAAAAAAAAAAAAAAAAGTTTATATGTGTAAAATAAAAACATCTACTGATAAAACCATATACATGATGAAAAGAACTCCCTAGTGGAAGTTATTATCTAATGAAAAGTCTATAGGGGAAATAAAATGACTGTATAGCAGTCAAGGAGAATGGACAGAAGGAAAAGTAAATAAATATGACCAGTCTTTTCTGGATACCCACAATTCAAAAAAATAAAAAGTCTACAATAACAGATACTGTTTTTTATACATACCTATAAATACATATATATATTTCAAATATTACAGTCCTTCCTGTAAGATTAGAATTACTCTGTTTCATCAAATAAATAGCTTTGTCTTTTCCAAAATATTACTTTTTTGATACTGTATTATAAGTTCTGCCTGTAATATTTTTGCATTGCTCATTATGAATACCAGGCTATTTTGTAAGTGTGGTTAAAGAGCAAGAAGATTCTTTACATCTCCAGCAAAACATTTATTACAGGGTTCATAAACTTGAGTAATCTGTAGTTTGAAACTCCAGCTCTAGATTTACAAGAGATAAGGTATCCAGAATTTGATTACTGTGTTTTATTTAAAATGGAATGTTCTCTGGTTGTGCATATGGATGTGAAGTAAAACTGTTAGCCTTAACTTTAACATTTGAGTATTTCATAGTGTTTATTTTAGTACTGGTGAATTAGCCACCAGTCTGATTTAAAAACAAATGAAAAAAGCACTTGATTGAAAACTACTTGAATATCCTTGCATGCTGCTAAACAAGAATTTTGATTTTCCCCATAACTTTTTTTAATCCTACATTATCAAGCTTACCTTGAAAAATAACAGGTCCAAGCTAGAGTGGCATGTGTGCCACTCGGCTGTTCTGGTGTGCTACCCTGCGTGAATAATCAGTTAAGTACAGTACATTACTGTAGAATCTGAATCTTTTTAACACATCGAAAGAGTACAAAACTAGGAATACAGTAATCCACATTGTAAGATATGTTAATAAAAATCTGCTGTCAATCTGTGTCTTAGTGAACTTTTTTCCTCTCCACCCTAATAATCCAAAATATAATTAATATTGAATTCCATCTAAATAGCCAGGAAGTTGTTTATATGCTAAAAGTTAATGCATGCAAAATACTTTGCCCGGAGAGTAATTCCAGGTATGTATTTTCCTTTTGTAACTTACAAACTGTGTAGTTTAATAATTTAGATTATTTGATTTTACTCAGAACTATACCACTTGAAGTTGTTCTTTATGTTATGCCTGCAATTACAGTGTTGCTGTTGCAAAGTGATAGAACTAAAATGCTGAGTTAAGAACCTGTGTGCCTGGAAAGACTGTGCTTTGTCTTCTGTCAAATTTGTTTCTGTAAAAACTACCGCTTGGATTTACTATATATATATATATATTTATTTGGAGTGTATTATTAAGTTCTTCCTTTTTCTTTGAGAATTGTGAAGCAAATTGGGTTGTTGCTTTTGTATAGTGCATTTTTTAGGGGTGGCCTCAAATTTGCAGTGGATAATTTCAATGCCTCTACAATAGGGATTAATTCAGCAAATTACTACTTTATTTTTAAAAGAGCCTTTTTTGCTTTAACATCAAAGAAATGTTTACACTTTACTTCAGAAGGGGATTTTGCAGATTTTGGTGTTCTGTCTCATTCCCGTTTTGTGCTGCATGCAGAGCTGCACGAGAAGGCAAGGAGTCCGTATGGAGATCTCTGGGTGATTCAGACTTTCAGATCTCACACAGGTTCTGTGCCTCACATTTCGCTTGCCTTTCCCAGGGCAGGTGGTGATGGACGAAGCCTGCCTGAGCACTGGCCTCGTGTGAATGAAGTGTTGTTCTCGGCTATGTCAGGAAGCTGCTGCCATGGGCTGAGCTGCGATTCGCAGCTTGCCAAGTGCTGCCTCTGATGGGGCACTGTGATCTGAGGGGGCTGCCTGGGCGGCAGCTTCCCTGCTAGTGCGTGGGGGGCAGCGAGGCCCCTGTGTGGGGCAGGGCGAGCCCTGCATGGGGCAGCGGAGTTAAGGAGCCGGGGCACCCACACTCAGGATTTCTCAGGGAGTGGCTCTTTGCCTGCAAGGCTCCATGCAATGAGAAGAGCCCCCAGGGCTACAGTCTGGCTGGCGGAGCTCCCTGCCTCTCCTGCCAATACTATGTTCTGGGGTTGAGGTTGTAATTTGCTGGTTTGTACTAGTTTTTAATTCCTGGAAATGAGCGCGCTGAAGAAGTGTATTCTTGGTGAACACGAACACTTCCTGAATTCCTAGCAAGGATAAATGACCAGCATGTTTTAGTAATTTAAAAAAAAAATCTTTTTAATTAGCATTTCTGTTTTTAGGTTTTTTATTCACTATGGACTTTATCACTTCACACTTTGGACTTTCTCATCACTAACATTATTCAAAAAATCTAATGGTACCTGCTTCAAAGCAAAATGAATCTTGTTTTGAAAAGCTACCCCCAACTTTGAAAAGTTACCCTCAAAACATGACTTTTGTGTACTTGCTTTTGTATGGTATAGAGAAAAGCAAAAAAACAAGTTTTGAAAAAGATTTTAAAGTTAGCTCCAAGTCCCACTTACAGTCCCACCTAATTTCAGAATTAGCCTTCATAAATGTGCTACTATTTGAAAAGCCAATTCCTGAAATTGTTATGGGAGATAGTGCAGGCTGTTCTTTTAATTTGTGAAAGGAGCCTGATCCCATGGTAACCCCTTGCCATCCTTAGATGATTTACTACCCAGTAAACAACTTACTATTGTAACAGTAAGTAAACTTACTATTCCTTTTGTATTTCATCACTTGTAGATAGCAAATGGATAGTAAACCTTTCCCACTTGCTGAGTATGAAAAATGTTTTGAGAGGTGGGGCTATAATGTTTTTATTTCTTGTTATTTGTCCTCATAGAGCAAGAATTTTCTTGGAGGAAACTGCTTCCCTGTAAAACCAAATTCCCTCAGTGTATTCCTTATGCTGTCTCTAAGGGGTGTGTGTTTTAGCTAGTGGAATTGCTTATAGCTCTTATGTCTAATACATTTCCCATTGTAGGACTGTGCTTAGTTCTTACGGCTGCTGAACTGTTAATCATTTTGACTCAGAATGATTGCACTGGACTTATTTGTCATGATTGGATTTTTTTTTTTTTAAGACATCAACAAAGAGAGCAGAATGGCTTCATAGACTAAGACTGAAGAAACAAATGTATCCTTCATTTTAAAAGTAATTCCTCCAAGCATTGAGCATCTTTGATGTCTCAATGCTTTATTAATGCCCTGAAATGCGGTAGCTGAATTTGTGAGGATCCTGTATGACAGGAGAATGGTATCACTTACTGAGCCGCCCTCCACCAAACTGAACAGGCTGTTCCCTGGGATCCTGTGCATGTGCCAGCAAATAGCTAAAACAGGGAATTGTCCTATCTGTGTTCTTGAGGTTTCAAGGAATAATTGCACGCGGATCTTGGGGCTGCTAATAAAGTTTGCTTAAAGGTGTGTCCTTTTTCCTTCCGGTTGACAGAAAAGGTAGAGTTCTCTGCCTGTAATGCAGATGTTTCTTCCTGTCTTGGTTACCTTCATATTGTCTATGCAGGGGTCCCGTTTGTATGGTATTCTACAACAAAAGCACTCTAAAGCCCTGGAGGCCCAACAATTATATAAAATATTTGGCAAACTGTACCATGTCCTCTCAGAATGCTTTATGCAAGAATGCATGAAGACACTGGAAACTAGTTTATAGAGGCTGTGGCTCTTTGCTTGCTCTATAGTGCTGGTAGATGTGATATATCAGCATTGAAAACTTCAAAAGTCATTTTGCATTTTTTGTGCTTTCCCTGCCTGCTTAAAAGATGCTGTGTGGGTCCTAGGACACCCTTCCCCTGCTCTCCAGGAGTTGGAGTGGGCTGCGCTTGTCATCCCTGAGGATGCTCTAACCGGATCGTTGGTGTTAATGAGAGCCCTGGTGGGGGATGTCACACACCACACGAACTTCAGAGCAGCGCATGCCTTAACTTAAGGCAGGTTCTGAGGACAAATGAATGGACTGCAGAGTTGTGTTTTGCTTCAGTCCTCTATCTGTTTGCTCCAGCCTATTGCTTTTGTCTCACATTAAAGTTGTATCCCCTCTAGGATGGGAGCAGTAACTCCAAGGAGCGCTGATCTGTAATGTCAGAGCACCTTGTGTCACGACAATCCAAATGGTAAGATCTACTGTGGCGTAAGGAAGAGAAACATGCTGCTAGCCCTGCAATGAGACAGAGTCCTCCCATGTTTCACCTCACTCTACTTTTTGTTACGTTTTACTGACTTCAACCTCAAAAGGTTGTGGCTTCTCACACAAGTAGTTTCGTAATAATCACAGTCGCCAGGAAGTTAACATTCGCTTGTTTCCCATAAGCAATATAACAGTGGCTTTTATAAGGCATCTTAGATGCCTCACTTCTGCCTCACCTCTTTTTTCCTGCCAGGAAATGCTCTTACAATAAGCAGAAATTCTGGAGGCTGAACGTGCTCGCGGCCTTTCCCGAGCTGCTGTTGTATCTGCACGGTGGATGCTTTCCAGGAGGGCACTCGTGTCATTCGAATAACCTTCAGACATCCAGCTCTTCTATTGCATCCATGATAGAGTTACCTGATAACAGCAAGGCTTCATATTAAAAATAGCCCCTTGAATTTATACAAGAAGATGATCATTAAAAAAAAAAAGAAAAAACGGTAGTAAGAGAAATTAAATGAGCATTATTTTAGAAACATTTATTTCAATGATGAGACTCTTAATTTTTGTGGGTAAATTATGGCCTGAAACAGAATCTTACTCAGATTTTATATATGTATGTGCCTGTGTGTGTATATGTATATAAATTATAATTTTTATCAGTCTAAAGAAAAAGTCCATCCCAATCGCTCTTTCCCTTTTTTTTTTGAAATATATGGAATGCTGCAATTTATTTTTTCACGGAATGCTGCACATGTGTGTTGTATCTGGTCCTGAGGAATATGTGTCAAAAGACATGTTACACTGATGAATACCAACAAGTTAGTTCCCCTGGCAACAATAAATAGAAGGAAGCTCAGCCCATTCAAGTGATTTACTGTGGTAAGTGTGTGGCAGAAAAGATGGATTTGAACACAGAGGAACCAGTCAGGAAGATATTGTGCTATAGGAAGAAATGAGGCAAATAGAAAATGGTGCATTTCTATTACCCCACATTGTTGGCTACTTGAATTGTATAGGAAATAATCATGTAGAATTTGTGTAGGATATTTAAAAGGGAAAAATGCTGTGCTATTTTTTATAGCTAGTATGAAATATTATCTAATTTTATTTTTCGGTTGCATAGCTTTTAATTTTCTGAACTAGGAAAAGTACATATGCTGTATGTGGGAAGAGGAAAGGGGAAAGAACTTTGAAAAGGGAAATAATCATTTGGATAATTGTACCTTCCAAAACTATTAATAATGGCATGTATACTCACTTCACCCTAGCATTTAAGTGATGTGGACCACAAAGTTTGACACAAACATTCATCCACCTAAGATCAATTCAGAGATTTAAATGTATTAATTACATCAAGTAACCACAAGAGGCTGAAATGGCACCGCCAATGACATTGCTGTGAACATGTGCATGTGAACAGAGCTATAAAAACTTGGTCATGAGCATTAGCCCTGGGGGCATCACACAAATGCTGCAAGAGCAATGTAGGAAAACTTCATGGGATTTGGGTAACATGACCCGTAGTGTGGAAGGGCCATTCAGGTACTTACTGTGGACTGCTTTCTGCAAGCTGCGTAGAGCCTTCTCTTGGCCCTTGGTATATGGAATTCATGGCACGCAGGTGGTTCTATCATAGCATGAAGGATCTTCTATAAGTTTTTTTGGCTTTAGGTCTTCTGAGTCACCTTTCCTGTGGAGTTTAGAGCTCGAAACTAATCCAATATAATTCAGCCTGGAGAAGAGAAGGCTGAGAGGGGATCTAATCAGTGTCTATAAGTACCTCAAGGGAGGCAGTGAGGAGGA
>JAWLRI010000130.1:139893-167187 GCA_034781795.1 Crypturellus tataupa | reverse complement strand
CGCGTGCGCGCAGGGCTTCGCCCTCGGCCCGCGAGGCTGCGGCGAGGGGGCGGCGGCGCCATCCCACGCCGCGATGAGGTCCCCGTGCGTGCGACGCAGTGGGAATTGCCGCCGCCGAGGCGGGTGCCCTCGCGGGGTTGAGGTGTCGCAGAGAGCGGTTACTATTCCTGAACGCTGTGTTTAAGCAATACCTAATCAACACCGAGAAAGCCCACTGTGATTAAATGATTAAAAATGGAGGAGGAATTACTACAAGGCAAGAAGTAAGTATATGTGGCGCAACCGATTTAGGGAAATCGGGTCAAAGCCACTGAAGTAAAACACTGTATTCACAAGTTCCCTAAATCCTGGAATAAATCTGATTCTAGTGCATGTGCTGTAGGATGCCTCTGTGAATAGCTAATGAACCATAATTTGGATAGCAGATATTATCTAATAAATTCCTATAAGCAAATGTGTGCTCTCCTCTCCCTTCCTGGTACCTACAGGTGCACAGTCATTTGTTAACTGAAAAGTTTTAGACAAAACTATTACGAAGAAGAATTTAGGATGTTAACCAAAATGTCTTTTTAATTACTTTTTTAAGGTCAGGTATTCACTTAATGTGTACATATAAAACACCTTATAATTTTCCTGTTTCAAATCTAATTCTCTATTTTTCCTCTTAAAATCTGTTGTTTAAAAATCCAATTTCATTATACTATACAAAATTAGGGTCACTTATACTTAGGTGTATTTTGAAGTGATAGTGTAGGAAACAAATTTTAATTCTTGTATAGAAGTTTTGGTTCAGTGTTAGTAAATCAGATATAGCAAAAGCAGCGAGTGAGCTGTATGTTCAGTATAACCTACTGTAGAGTATTTTGATGTGTGTTCTAGCAGTATATTAAATCCTTTTTCTTCAATCCCTTTTTTACTCCAAAATTAAACTCCAGCTCCATTCTTAATCTGTGATTTGAAGTTTAAAAAAATAAATCTTGAAATACTGATTATCAGTATTGAATTTATTTTTCTGACATTATCTTGTAATGCTTCAGTCTTTATCCAAGATGCTGCAAATTACTGGTGTTCTAGCATCAGTAAAAATTAAGAGTTTTCCCAATTTTTATTCCAAAAATAAAAGGTGAATTGAACCAACAAGAAATGTCTTGCTCATGGGCTGAGTCTGTCTAAGAGTCAAGGTGGATATAAGCTGCTGAAAGTCATTGTGGTCTCTTCAAAAACCGAGAGTCTATTGAACTGCATAGAGGAACTGGATAGGGAACTGAATATGAACTTATTTTCTGTCTTGCGCTGGTATTTGCAGCACATGCAGTGCTCCATAATTAGGAACTTGCAGAAGGTTACTTTGCAGTAGTATAGTGGTGCACTTTGGGGAACAAGGACAACCGTGATTCCTTTTTAAGTAACTTGCTGCTTTTCTGATGTGTGTGTCTGACTTACCCAGTACCACCCCAAAATCTTTGGTGAGGAAAAAAATGTATCAGTACTATTGATTTTCTAGCTACTAGAAGAAAAGCTTCTGTGGTCAGCATGGTGACTGGTTGGTTGCATAAAGGGGTTGCCAGGACTATTTTTGCAGTGTTTATGCCAACTGTACTCAATATAAAGGGTTCATTGGACAAAGACAATGATTCTTGTCATGCTAATGCTTGGAGAGGCTTACTAACGAGAGGCTCTTAAGTGCAAATTTGGCTGAGGAAGAAAAACATTCTATATTGCTAAAACAGAAGTTACTGTCCTCGCCAGCCTTCTGTCACTGAGGAATAATGAACCAAGTGCTCATAGACCTTGCAAGTGCTATGAGGTTACTCAGACATGCATTGTGTTCATGAAGGGGTTTTGAAGTACAGAGAATTCTGGTTTTGCTTTTATTTTGCATAAAAGATTGGCCAGATTTTTTATTTTTTTTCCTGGCCCTAGTTTTCAACTGTGATCTGAACAGCTCTTACTGTGATATGCTGTGCAACCATAGGCCATAGGCTCTCTCTTTTTGTTACTTTGTACAAATTTTACTTTATTCCTGGAGGTGAATTATAGTGAGTTTCTTTTTCTACATGAGTGGAGAAAGTGAGAAGACAGGAAAACCTATGGATCAGGAAGAGAAAAGGAGAAAGGGGGAAAAAGCTTCATACAAATCATATGCATAATGAGATAGGTGAGCACTAAAATTTGTTACCAGTCTATTCTAGAGCTAGATCTTAGTAATGCAGGACTAGAGAATAGAAAGGCATTCCTTTAATTGCTTCAGGGTATTCAAGAATACTCACATCTGCAAGAAAAATCAGTATTTTGTTCATTAGGAAAGAGCTTTCCTGGATTTTTTTTTCCTTCTTCCTTTTTCCTTTCCATGAAATTCAACTGAGCTGTATTGCATCTGTGCAGAATAAGCAAGCTGCAAAGTACCTGGCAATCATCCAGGACAGGAGCACAGAGCGGGCATTTTTAGTAAGACTCCTGCATTAGGCTAGAATACTAGAGAAGCTGTGTTCCTCTTATGTGCAGAAAGGAGAGAAACACATGGACTTGCTTGTGCCTTGATGGAGGGTCACTGTGCAGTTTGGTAAAGTGGTGTAGCCCCTATGCTAGGGAGAGGAGATGAAAGGGAGCTGCAGCAGAAGGATCTGTCACACACAAAGGGGCACAGTGAAGGTGACAGTCTCCCAGGAAGCAGTACAGGAGCAGAACTGTGCAGCTGAGGAAGGGCCCTTTGTTTTGGGGTGGGAGAAGGAATATTCTGCAGGTAGAAATAGAGAAATAGTAACTATCTAATGCACCAATTCCATCTCCTATCTTATGCTGTCCTCCATCCTATTGCTTCTTTCACCTCTGCATAACTATGTGCTTGCTTTTCATGTAGGGGCTGAACAAGGGGAATACATGGTGGGCAAAGTGTGGTTTGATTGGAATAATGAGATGTGCCTGAGTTTTATGGTGCAAAGGAAAACCCATGATGGCCTGATAATGTGTTGAAAAGCAAGCCCCTGAGACTGACTTGCCACAGCAGCAAAGTGACATATAATTTAAGAAACTACTACCTTCTGTTGTGCAAACCTTATGCAAGGAGTTTTTTTACCTCTCTGGGGAAGAGTAGTTTTGTGAATGATGTGTTGTGTAAGGCCATACGTGCTTGCTGTGTGTTGGAGCTGAACAGCTGCAGCTAAAATGTCAGAGCTCTGGAATAAACTTCTGATAGTGTAAGGCTGTGCTTTTCCATCTGAATGCTTCACAGCAGGTAAGAGGCTGCACAGGATTCTGCTCAACACAGCTCATGCTGGCTGTGATGATGCCACATGAAGGGGGAAGAAATTTTTTTTTTTTTTTCTCATTCCTTGCTGCTCCTTTGTAAGGAGCAATGCATGTCAGGAGCCTCTTGTTTGTTCCTTCCTTCTTCCTCCTCCACTGCTCATCCAATTCTTCCTTCCTTAAGCAGTCCCCAGTTCATGGAGAGGGTGTGCTGATAATGTGTCCTATTTTCACTTCAAGAACTACGCATTTAAAGATATTGAACTTTAAAATTATCCTTTTTTTTTTCTTGTGGAATAAGTGAAAATTAAAAAAACTAAACTCATCTCCTGACATAGTGCTGTAGGAATTAATAAATGGAAGAACTGTTAGCAGCAGGATGTGCATGAGATAGAAATGTCTTAGAATAAAGTTAAAGCTAGTCCATTTGCTTTTGCATCTTTCATTGCTCTACTTAGCAACTACTTTCTAGGTCAGAATAGTATGAGAAAAATGGACAGCTGTGGAAAACAGGTATGTGTTTGCCTGCTTATTGTGACGCTGGCATTGAAGTGACTGGAATCTATTCACAGTCAATTTTCTTTTCCTCTTTGCAGTGCTGATGGTACCGTATTGACTGCAGAGGGAGGTGTGATTGGTGTAACAGTGAATGCTCTCAGTTAGCCTACCCGGGATAATGGCATAATCACTTGAATCACCCAGTTCAGGCAACCATTTGCATAACTTCTTCCATGCACACTATATATTTTTTTTTGGTTTAGAGAAATCCTTCTCCTACCACACACGCAGTTTCCGTTATTCATTAGAAAATTCCCTTCCCTTTAGTCTCCTGGTCACATACTACATGCCACTTCTTCTATAGAAGATATTGGGAATTGAATTCACCTACAGTTCACAGAGAAACACTTGCACTAACCCCCTAGAGAAACACTTCCAAGGGATGTAATTTTCAGGGGATCTTTGCTCGTGGCTGAAATTATAAACAGTGTATTAAAGTGGGCATTTTGTTGAGAAAATTTATATTTAATCTGCTTTGAAATACTTTTCTTGCGTTGTGTGTAAATAATTAGATATGCAATAGAAAGGTCAAATCAGTAAAGCAAGTAGCACATATATTAATAAATATGGATTTTGTGTCTTATATTTAGCAGGGTTGTATTGGTAGAAGATAGAAACTCATTGTCTTTTTTTTTTTTGATTTTGTATTCTCATTTCGGCTTCCCCTTCTGAGTTTCTGAATATGCTTTCCTCCTATTGCTAGTAACACGTCAGCATTCTTTTATTTGTTGGTTGATTTGTGTAATTCCACTGTACAATTTTATTCCCACTATATAAAGTGTCTCTTACCAATGTTTCATGCTTTTTCTCTCCAGTATTTCCAGTCTTGTTCATCCCTTCAGCTGTGTACCTTTTGGTGTGAAGTGTTATAAAGATTCCCTCAAGTTCCTTTCAAATATAAACTTGTCAAATACATACTTGCCAAATGTGTGTTAGAAATGCAGTTTGTCTTGCACTGGCCCACGTTTTTGTCCTTATTCTCTGGACAGATTTGTTTATTTTGTAGAACACCTGACCAAGCATTAAAATAAACTAGTTGGGGAGGGAGTTCAGGGCAAGGTATAAGAAAGACTATGTGTGACTTACAAGCGGGGGGAAGTATCTCCTTGCAGTATGCAAGTTCAGGTGAGGTTCTCCATCCTCCTTTCACTAAGGAATGGGACTGTTTCCCTCATGCAACTGATGAAACAAGACTTTGAGATATGCCCCTTTCCTTAGTGCTCCTGATCTCTTGGCTCCACGTCTGCTCCTAATTTCTGGTTGAAGTTCAGACTAGATGTCTAGCTTCCACATGTGTGCTCACATTTGGATACTTACCATGAATTATGTGACTTCAACCCTCTAATATTTAGATGGAGCAGGGCAAAGTTTCTGCATAAATAAGGTCATTTGCTGAAGGCTGTCCTAATTGTTAATAAATGCTGCATGGCACTGCATTTAATCGTAAGAATTCTGCAGAACAGTATAAAGAGGAACTTGAAAATTCTCTCTTGAGAGAAAAAAGTGATGTCAATTTTTCCTTTCATGCAGTCTTTCTTATGTTGGTTGATACTTTCTAATTGCTATCATCAGTATCAAAAGACATCAAGTTATGTTAAAGAAGCTCCAGCCTTTGCCCAGAAATCTGTAGATTTCATTCCTGCTGTGCTGTACCATATTCAAAATTAATTGGATGACCCAATTTTAAACCTGAAATACTGTATGAACTTAGAGACTGTATCAGTGTAAGTTAAGTCACTCAAAGAGCACATATACAGTCTTCGGTACAAAGAAGCCCAAAGAGACCAAAACACAGTGTTGGATGCACATTACTTACTAAGGACTGGAAGGAGGAGAGGTGACCAGCAAAATGGGAACATGTACAAAGGCCATATGATAAAAGCCAGACATTTCCATTTTAGTCAAATTCTACTTGTAAGAGACTGGCATGAGATGTTTTAAGAGACTGTTCTTCTTTTCCCTGCACTGCTAAAGCATCAGCCTGCTTCTTTCCATGTGTGTTTGAAATAGATCTATTGAGCCAGAGTTCAGGGAAAGTCTCTAAATTCCCTTTACAAACTAAATCACACTGTGTAAGCTTTTGGTTTCTGTGTTTCATTCACCGTGTGCCTGAGATCTCCTCATGTTCTTGTTAATAATTCAGTCTTTACTTCTTCTAGATTTATTGTTCAGAGAGAGTACCTTTTGCTGAGTCCAGCATATGGCCAAGAGGAGTGATGTCAGGTAAGGAAGGCAACTTTTCATTCTTTACCTTATTCCCTGTTAATCAGCTTTGGAGTGAAAGTATAATGCATACAGTCAGGTTTGTGTATTTCAACAATAGCATGGATGGCTTGTTACTTTAAAACAGTTGGAGATATGCCAAAGATCTCATGTGAGCTGAAGGCTGTCAAGCTTTTTTTTTATTCATGTTTGTTGTTGCAGCAGATGAAAATACAGCAAGTCCTGAAGCAAACTGGGTTAGGTAAGATTGAATTTTTAAACTTAATCTGCTATGGCACCTTGGGAGAAGGCTGGAAGAAAATGTGTGGTATTGCTATGTCCCCTTTCTACAAAACAGAAAAGCCCTTTTCTTATTCTGCTAACCCGACATAATTATCTCCCGCATAGGCAGCTAGTAGCTTTGAAGTGTTGCTCTGCTTGCAGCTATGTTTCTCAACTTTTCTCTTTTTTCTTTTTTTTCCCTTTCTCAAATAATTAAACTATCATAACAAGCTAGGTGAAGCAACTGACTTCTGAGTTCATCGTAAGACCAAGTATATACTGAAAGAACCAGTGAGTTACCATTTGAGAGCATGTATTTAAATGAAACATTGGTACCTTTCGTTTTGAATGTGTCCCTCATGTACTTGTAGCAGCACAAGTGTGTTTGATGCAGGTTGGACTGGAAGCATTAATTCTGTTCACAAGCATTCCTTAAGGGCAGAACTGCCCTTGTAATTGTGTGCTTGTCCAGCCACTTCTCTTGCTATTCCTGCTCAGAAACCACTTATTAGAGAGGGAACTCCATACTGTCAATATGATGTATGGCATGAGGAGATACAGATCTCTGTGGCTGGTAAAATTGTTATATTTGTCAGGTAACTTTTTTCTTCATCCTCATCTCTGGAAGAAAATACAGCATTCTCCAGGCCCATACCTGTTAGCTTCCTTCAAAGGAATTACTGTCATAAATGGTACCTTAAAAGCTGCTAGTCTTGAGTTAGGAGTTTAAAGTGTTTATAATTTTGCTGATGGGCAGTGCCTACAGTATAGAAGAGAAATAAGCTTTTGCAACATTGATACTATAAGGAAGAATGGTTTGTGAAGAGTGTTGTCTGAACTGCTTTCCTTATTTTAACTCCTGTGTGAAGCACTGACTCGTGGTTTACTCTTCCCTTTTTGGGTTCCCCCTAGAAAATAGTAGTTCATTCACTTGTCAGGATTTGTGGCTACAGGAGTGTCAATCTATAGTGAAATGAAACCCATCCTAATTTAAAAAATCCTAATCCTAATTAAAAAAAAAAAAAAAAGAACCCAATACACTTAAAAGAGGAATAACTTCGCTGAGCGTATTAATGCTGTAGTCAGCACAGGTTCCAGCAAATGATTTGCATACGTAAGTGTTAGCTCTTTCCTTATAAAAAGGAAATGGTCTTGCATGGGATCTATATATATGTTTATGATAACAAGGCTAGCTTTTTTTGGAGATACTGCAATAATGGAGCTAATAGCAAGACAGTTGGCACTGTTGCGCTGTGGTGATCTTCACTCTTGCAAGACAAAATACAGTTAGAGTAGCAGATTTTTGCAGGCATAGGCAGTCATCCATGTGTATGAAAGATTTAACTCCTGTTAGCCAGCAAATGTCTGTGTCCTTAACAAAACTGTCTTTGCAATGTAGATATATCTATACAATAGACAATGACCTGTGCTATATGCTGTGGTTTCCACTCTGAAATGCTTCATGGTGTCTGAGTGTATTAATGTTTGGGGGAATAGGTGGAGGATTGTGAAGTGTTGCAAGGATGTTTATGCTGATCAGGCTTCCCCAAGGCCTACGTGTACCAGACTGCTCTAGTACTGAATAAACCCTTTACTCTATCTTTGATGTATTTTCAGGTCTATCCCAGAGGCTCTGTTGAACTTGCTGTTATATAATTAAACCTTATTTTTTTTTTTTAATGCCTTCCCAGCCTGTCCTGTTCCTTGTGTTTAGATTCAGTGTGCAGCTCAGTAGCTGGGCTTCCTGGAGGGCTGAGTGATAGACATGATTAATTTCACCTAATTTATAGGAAGACAGAGGGTTTGGTGCACATCTTGTTGTCTTTACTTGTTCTCTTGTCATTTCTGTCAATAGTTACATAGATGATCTTTATACTTTCTGTACAGCCAGTGAAGTGGATATAAAGAGCTGTCAGGGTTCTTTTCTAATACATTTTCTTCTGAGGAAACAAACCTAACATAAATGTCACTTGGAGTATGAGAAACTGTGGCAGATGGGGCATTGATTTAATGGCTCTGTTGAGAAGCAAGATTAGAAAGATCATGAAATGAAATAAATATGCTAGATTTGGTAACTGTTTCAAAATATTTTCTGTGTTTAAAAACAATACAGGAATGGGATATTAACAAAAGCACCTATCTTTATAATCCAAAATTAGTTTGGCAGAATACAGCTATCCAGCCTTTCCTTTTCTTGCTGATGTACTCTTGGAAACAAGGTAGATAAATTCTATGACCATTGAACTAATTGAATCAGATAAGATCTTGACTGAGAAAAATACACTCTGCGGTCATACTAACTTCAGAACTTCTTAAACATGTATTAAACTTTTTCAGATAAGGAAGGATTTAGTTGCAGACTGAAAATGAAATGAGTCTTTAACTATGCTGTTAGCCATCTAACAGAAAGTAACTTGACTTACAGAGACATAGTCTCTACCTTTGATAAATGGTAGACTAAAAACATATATTAGTTATTGCAGCTCAGACAGTTAGAGATCTGTAGAGCTGACTTCCTTCACCTATGAATGTATTCAAAGTGTTATTTTGAAGCAGTTCCGTGGCTAATTCATCCTTTTTTAATGGGTAATATCTTTGTAATGACAACCTCTTTGGATTGATTGGTTGATTTATTTTTCATCATACTTGAGAAGTTTGAGCTTAGTTTGTTTTGCTTTTGAAAAAGTATTTAATTATTTTTCAGCTAAGTAGTTGAAAGGTAGTGTTTAGCTACTAAAATCTATTGTGGAATCTGTTGAGTTCATTCATGTAGACACAGCCTTCTAAGAAATGCAGAGGGTTTTTTTTCAGTTTGTTAAATGACACTGCATGTTTTATGGCGATTACTGTCAGTGCAAATTGATTATAAAATTAATCTGACTATTAAAGTTTGCATATGAAGCGTAGAGGAAGGACCTGTGTTAGCCAAAGAGGGGCATTTGAGGTTAGCTACTTATTGCTAAGTAGAAAGTTAAAATTAGTGCCCCTCTTCCTAGGTTTAGGGGCCTGAGGCAGTTTATGCTTGCAGAAGGTTTGGAGAGTCTCTAAAAATCAGCTAATAATAAAATAGAGGAGACCGACAGTGACTCTTGTAGGTAGGGTAAGTTTCAGGCTTCTTTTCACTAACAGGAGTTAAGCCTTCAAGGTAGCTTGGCCTCTTGCAGTTTCAGTAGTGAAGAACTTTCATGACTGACTGTAATGATACATGTGTCCTAATACACAAAGACTATCTGATTTAATAACTTGACAGAAGCATTTATACTAGCATAAATTGCTCAGTTGAGGGCTTCACTGGGTTTAGCAGCACTGTTGAGAGATAACGTGCTTGATTTCACAGTCCTTGTAGGAGCTAACTAGCTGCTGTGAAATGAAAACATTTTTAGCAATCTGTGAAAAGGCATTCAGAACAGGGAAACTGATCTTCCTTCCTGGCTGGAAGGTGAGTGCTCTTTGTGACAGTCTGGAGGACTGATGCTATAACACACAAGGATTGCCTAAGACTGCAAATCAGAAAACATGTTAAATCAGGTCGTTTGCTTTTGATTGTAAATAGTAGTTTTAAGTAGCATGCATCTCTGTCCACTCTTCCCTCCTAATCCTTTTTCATAAATTAGGGTGAACCTTCCCACATGTAAAAATTTGCATCCAAAGGCACATCTGCCAGCAACGGTCAAAGTGGGGAAAAAAATATTGTAGCCTTCTGCTGTGTGGGCAAAGGGACTGCAATGTTGCTGCTTCCTCAGGGCACTATTTGTGATACATCTACCTTAAATATTTGCCTTCACATGCTGCACTCATTGCTGCTGATTCTTGGCAAGATGTTTGGAAACAGCAAGTCATGAGGCAGTTATGGAGCTGCCTAGTCCTGGTGAGTATTAATATTCAGTTCCCTGGAGAGTATTGGTCAGAGTTTCTCTTCTGATTGGTGATACCAGCTTGCTCTGTCATCTGATTGTCCTGTACTTGCTCCTGATAAAACATGCATTCACAAAGTCAGGTATCACATTAGAGTTTATCAGCTCTATTCACTTTCTACTACGGCTACTCTAATCACAGTAGTTGTTTTTTGTGAAAAGGGTAATAGTAAATATTAACTACTTGGAATAGAAGAATATCAAACAGCTCAGGGAGCAGTGATGGATGGAAGTTCTGCTAAAATGTGCAGGGAGTGGGAAACATAGCAGATCTAAGGTGCAGTGAGATTGGGAGCCTCCTGGGAACCAGAGCCAGCAATCAGCAGTGGTAATCAGCACTGCACAGAAAAGCAGCAAGAAGGCAGCAAATGAGGTGTTTGAAAGTCAGAAAACTAACAAAAGGGTAAGACCTGCTGAAACAGCTGGAAAGGGATCCTACAATCAGTATAAGGAAGCAGTGAGATAAGAAAGTAAATGACTCTGAATTTAACATTTGCCTTAATTACTGCAGTCCAGAAGAGCAGAGAGAAAGAATTTACTGCACATGAATGTATTTCTAGATGTCTAGAGAGTTCTGCTTTAATTTATTCTGCTGAAACATATTTATTTCCATGTGTTTTTTTTTTCTCTTACAGCAATCTCTTACAGTAACATACCATGCCTGAGGCTTTAACCTTTCTTTTCGTTATCCAGGTGATGCCTGTCTCATGCTCAGAGATACCCTGCTATTTTTATTGTTTTGCTTGCTTGTTTGTTGGTTTGTTTTTTGCCCCTAGGTATCCCTGCTCTTTGTGCTATTGAAGTTAGTTGTGGAACAAGTTACCTAAACTCAAAAACAATGTTTTTGCGTGCTTGTGTTTTCATTGCACTCCAGGGTGATTTTCCAACTTGCATGTTTTCCACAGGTATTGGAAATCATCAGAGGAAAGATTTTTTTTAAGAAAGAACTAAAAATGCAAATGCGTATTTTTTAAGCTATTTTTCTCATTTTATGTGTTTAGGTTCATGCTCTTCAAACTGATAGGACTGGTAGTATTATTGTATCTTGTCCTAGTGGAGAACAAGTTGACTGTGTGCCAGCAATACGCCCTTGTGTCTAAGAAGGTCCATGGTATCTTGAACTACCTCGGGAAGTGCATGGCTGTAGGTTGGAGGAGGTCCTTCCTCTCTGAGGGTGATCCTTCAGCCCTACTGAGGCCACCGCTGGAATGCTGTATCTGGTACTGGACTCTTCAGTAGAGAAAGACACAGAGTGAATCCAGGGACTGAAAGACTTGCCTTGAGGGTGACTGAGCTCTTGGACAAGTTGCCCAAAGAGATTTTGGAGTCTCCATCTTTGAAGATACTCAGAAGACATTTGGACAGGGTTGTGGACAGCCTGCTTTAAGTGACACTGTTTGAGCAGAGGGTGATTTTTATCAGGGCCTTAGCTCCTAAACTTCCATGTTTGGCTGCTTGCCTTTTGACATCCACAATTTTTTTCACTTTTTATTTTTTTCTACTCATAAAGAAAAATAACCCTCTAATGGGTTTCACTTTTTTGACCAGAATATTAGGTCAGTGTACCTCTGAGATAACATCCCATTTTTAGAATTAGTTCAGTTTTCATTAGTGAATTAACTGGATGTATAAATATTTATGACTATCTCAAATGTCTGATTACAACAGGAAATAAATAATTAATTGCCAGAAGATTACCTTTATACAATTGATACGACAAAAGGGCATAAATCAGATATGGCAATTCCCAAAAAGCAACACAATACATTGCTTTTGCTGAAATACCCTCAAGTGACTGTCTTCTCAACAGCCTCAACAACCTTTAGACAGACAACAAGCTTTTTATTTTGTAAATAGTAGTGCTGCAAGGAAGCTTGTTTACAGACACGTGCATATAGTACAAGTGTAATTGTAACAATTTAGAGAATCTATATAGAATACATGATTTCTGTTTGATATCGGGAAGTCTCTGTAAGTCTATCGGGCTACAAATATTTTGAACAGGTATATTTGCCTTGTCTTTTTTTCTTATGTAGGTTATTTTGCACATGCCATAAGACTAACAAAAAAGAAAAATTATTTTTTGATGATAGTGTCTTTTAGTGAGCAGCATTAAATAAATGGTATACTGCTTCACATGACAAACCATCTATCAGGCTTTAAACTTGAAATGTGAGGCTAGATATCAGTGGGAGACTTTGGTGACATAGTGGAGTTGAAGAAGAACTTGGTAACAGAGAAGACTTGAATATTAAATGATGGGGCCTCCCTTCCCACAAAAAGGGGGCTTTCTGCAGAGGTCAGGAGGAGTGACTAACAAAAGAAAAGCACCTGTGTTTCAAACTAAATAGCACAAGCTTGAAAGAAAATCCTAAACATAGTGGTTTAAACTGAAAGAGCTGAAGATTTGAAGAAACTGAGGTAGAGAAGTCTTAGAACAAGATGGTTATTGTTTTGACTATACTTACATTCCTAGTAATAGTTAAAGTAAAGGAGTTTTCAAAACGCCTGTTAAGTGTTTGTGTACTGTTTGACCTGAGGTGTGAGCCTTATCCTGGAACTCTAAGAAAGGATATTGAGGCAGCAGGGTATGAGCTGCTTCTGCATTGCCCTGGCCTAATGAGTTGGTTCAGAAAGTCACTTTTTCCACGACATGAGCAAAGGGGCATATCTATGTGCACAGATTCTGAGCTTGTAAATGCAGTAGTCCGTGGTTGCCTTTTTGTATTGTGACCTAGTTGACAGCCTGGGAGAATAAGTGAGCTATTGCAACAGAAGTATGTTGTGATGTTCAGAGAAATGTAGCTTGGGATGCCTGCCTAGGAGGCACCTTTCAGTACATCTCTGAATCAGGCAGGTACTGGGTTGTCCAGTTGGTACATGGAGAACCTGCAGTGTGTAGCATTATTATTCCTGTGGTACAGAAATGAGTTACAGTCAGTAACATCTCTGAGTTCTCCCAAATCCCAGGATTATACTACAAATGTAAAACTCTAAGACGCCAAAATCTTTATACCACATCATTCTATCATTTAAAGACATCTTTACAGTCCTTTCTGAAATGAATGGTGTCAGTTACTGTCCTGCTTATCATAATTTTATTCTTTTGCAAGCTTTGCTCTTCTAGTAGGTACTCTGCTTGAACAGAGGAAAGAACTGAGTTATGTGCACTGAGTATGCAGTTGAGAAAAAAGTGACCTGTTGCTATATAGCAAGGGTTAGAACACAATACTTGTAAATTAAAGCATTGTTAAAAACTTAATGCAAACCTAGTGTTGTAGATCCTGCTGCACATAGTGTGTTCTAATCTATTTAAATTTGCAGTGAACACTGTAGCTGATTTTCTAGTTCAGTGCTACTTGTAGTGACATGAGTATATTATCCATTCTCTGTCTTCTCAGTTTGTTGAATGATATCACAAAATGTTTTTATATTTCACATTATGAAAGCCTACAGTGTTGAACAAAAACTGTTCAATGAACTGAAGAGTATTTAAATTTTGAATGACTCATAATGAACTACTACAGAATAGAATAAGACCTAAATCTAGATCATAGGTGTTGTTTTATTTTCACTTTGTAAATCAAGTTCACACATTCTCCTGACTTTCTTCAGGAGCATCTGCAGCAGCCCAAGTTCATCTGAGAAGAGGACAGTTGATTCCTGTATTTTCTGTTAAGTTATACTTTGGAATTTCATAGAGGACTTTTTTTGTTTGTTGTTTTTCTGTTATTAAATTGTTCTTCCTTCAAGATTACGGCTCTTGAATCATGAAGATTAATTTCCTTCAAATCTCCTGTATCAGTAAAAATTGAAGTTGAGTAGTGTTTCTCAGTGTGGAATACCTGACAAGAGCAAGGTCTAAGTTTTTGCTTGTGTCCATACTGGCTTTGTATGTTGTTTTTCCCAAGCTACTTGTACTTTTTCCAATCAGTGGGATAGCTGAGGATTTTGGTAATGTGCTCTTGTATTAGAGGAGATTAGACCTGTATGTGTATTGTGTAGGTGTGTAGGTGACTTCCCATGTATTGTAAGGAGAAAGTGGATTTCTTTTTTTTTTATTGGTAACTATTAGAGCTCATAACAAATTGCATCCAGATCTAAATTCCAATTTAAAGTCACAAAGTCAGACTTCTTACTGGGTGAGTATCTGAGTGCTGTGGCCACGTTGTTTGCTATGCAAATCAGGAAATACAAATGCATAAGTCATGAAGATAAGGTCCATCAGTTAGCATATTATTCTGTGGAAAGCTATTTTCATTTTTTCTGAAGCTAGCTTCCTATCAGTTCCTAACACATTAATCTTTCTGCTTGCCTAAAATATTAGCGTATAGTAATGTCTTGTTTGGGTTCAGATTAGCAGAAAAAAAAAAAGTGTTTCTTTTTGTAGGTTAAGACAATGTTGAATAGTTTGAGACAATGTTGAATATAGCAGCTCTGGGCAAAGCCCATGCTTATTGCTATCTATATCTCTCTCTCACTTATTTTTACCCTAAAATTTTTTAACTGATTTTCTAGTTCAGTAATTACCATGAGCAGCAGTGGACATCAACATCGTCCTGACACTTTTTGTCAGTCTCTTTTTTTGGGAAGACCTAGAGCAAATTGCATATGGATTTGCCTTGGTCTTTGATACTGAACTTGACTTAGTTACAGACCCAGATGAGAGGACCTCAATAATGCATTTATAATTTATTAAATTAAATTCTTTAAATGTCCTTTTGATAGTTGCTTCATAAAGATAACTGCTAAAGGAGGTTTAAAGTTAATAGATTCTATCTCAAATGCCTGTTGTTATTTTTGATGTCTGTTAGGGAGGAGAAATTATGCAAATTGGTGTCATGCTAGGCTACTGCACACACGCTGGTAATGCATAACAACTAGCTTACTGATGAAAATACTTCATCTTAAGCAGGAATCATTGTCAGTACTAAGAGCTGGTCTTTGTATCACATAAACCATGGTTAAAATGGTTTGTTGGTTTTTTTTTTTTATATAGATAAAGGGTAGTTTCTGTTTTTGTTTAAAATCCTCATTAGACTAAAACTACTGCAAAAGTAATAGTGGAGTACTCTTGTGATGAATCATGGTTGATTACCTTGTATGATGAAGGTATATTATGAAACAATAGGAAAATCCTTTCAGAAAATTAAGCATTGTTGCTCATTCTCTGTGAATGACTAAGTGGCTTTAATTCTTCAGCTCCTGCATGTAAAAGACTTGATAAATAGATTAGGCTCAAGATCAATTAATACCAGAGTGATCTTTAGTGCTAACGAAGTGAAGCTGCTAGGATTGAAGCACTTCATCTGTACCCTCCATGAAAGGCATCTTAAGCTAACATGCACTGCCTGTCTAGTAGAGGACATGAGGACCACTGTGCAGGTCACACTGTTTTCTGCAGCAGTGGCAGATTCTCTCCTTATGAAGAGAATACCCTCGTTCTGAAGAATTCTGATATCCTTAGTGGAAGAAAAATCCAATAGAAAGTAAGGTGGTTTCAGAAAATAGGTCACTAATGTAAGTTTATAGTTACTTTCTTTCCAGCTTTCTCTTCAATTTGTCTTAGATTTCTTTTTGTTCAACTATATACAAAGCATCTCAAGGTTTTGTGATTAGATTACAGTGAATAGCCTAGTTTTGATTTAAGGATTGTTTTCCTGTCTGTATCCCTTCATTTCTCTATTTTACCACTAACTTATGCATTTTGTTTACCCTGTTAAATTGTTGTAGAAGAAGGCATTGAAAACCACCTCAAGTATTGATTTTTACACATGGTGACTGTAGCTCATAGTCTCTTGATTTACCACCTGTGGTTTAAAAATGAATATGCTTATAGGATTATAAACTGCATTTTAGTACAGCATTCCCAGTTTGAGGTGAAGTCGATGTGTATTAGCTGCTAGTCATTTGTAGATGTTTTAATATATTTTGCTAATTGCAATTCTAGTTAGATGAGTAATCTAAGTAATATTTTTGCAATAGAATTGCCATTAATCAGAACTTCCTGTTTGAGTTGTTGATTGAAACTGGCTTTCAGATAACTAGCATTTGTATCTGGTCTTGGATAAACTCGTTTGTTTAATATTTTCTAGATCTATCTGTTCATATATTTTAAGGTAATACTAATTTTATCATGGTAATCAGGTACACCATTTTATTCAAAATTTCAGATCAGACTCAGATCAGGTGATCAGAGAAATGGAACTGATTTCAGCTTGTAGGATTTAAGAATTGATATTTAATCTTTGTCACAGACAAGGCACAAAGGGAATAACTGTTACTGTGCTATTTCAGCGGCAATGTCAGATTTATTCTATTGATATAGTGGGCTGTCAAATATTTTTACAAGCTGGATAGTAAATTGCCATTTTCACACATCCATGATTGCGTCATGAATCCGGGCTCTTTTTTTAGTAGCATAAAATATCCATCATGGAGAATTTGGAGCTATATTGTGCTACAGGGACCCTAAAATGGTAAGAGGTAACATAGCAAGGAATTAACTGAATTATTTTCTCCTTTTATTTCTGGACCGGCGTAACTGGATGAAATAGGTAATGTTTGAATTTCTTTGTCATAATGTCATTTTCTTTTCTTTTCCTTTTTTTTTTTTTTGGACATTTTGTTATTGTTAATCCTAGGAATGGTTTTCATGTTTCATGCTCTGATGATCTAGAAGCATAGAAGCAAGCTCAGCAAAGATGAGAGAAGAAAGCAAACATTCACAGCATCTTCCTTCAAACTGCAGTCTGGAAACCATCTATTACGATTGGTTATCTATTGCAAATCTAAATGGTTAGATTATTTGGTCCCAACAGTGCAGAGTGAGAGGAAGTGACAAAGATACTCCTGAATTTGGAGGCCTAAATGTAGAGAGAGAAAATATTTATGAACACAATTTTTAAGAAGTTTGAAAAATTTATGGAGTATGGGAAGATAAAACATTTTTTATAATTTTTCTTTTCTCCCCTCCTCTCCCATATTGGACAAACTCTGTTTAATGATTTTTCTATTCAGGATATATTTCTCCTGTGAAGCGAATTTATCAGGAATGTTTTCAGGGAACTACCTTTCGCCCATAAGCAGTGATTGTTGTATTGCTGATTGTTCTGTTTGTACCCTTTATGTTGGCTTAGTGAAACAATGTGATCTGTTAAAAGTTTTTTTGTTTGTTTGTTTTGATTTTTTTTCCCCCAAAGGCATGGATTGTATGGCATCAATAACAACTTTTGAGGATGCTTTTATCGCTCCTCTTCATCTCCTTCCCCATCTGACCTTCATCCCCCAGAGAGCTGTATACATCGCAATTGCAATCCCTGAGACCAAATGAGAGCAGTTATAGGTTGGTGTGCTGATATATTCTCTTGTATGCTTTACTTCAATATATTGACATCCTCTATGTTAAAACCTAGCCAGGGAGAAACAGTAGGAGGAGTCAGATCAGCAGAGGAAGCTCTTCTGACTATCGATTTTCTTGTGCCCTTCAATGGTTCATTAATTCCTCTGACAATTCCTTCTGGGGTAGCTGGCTGGTTGAAACCATCAGAATCCAACAGAATAGCAGTGGTCATGGCTGATAATGTCAACTCCCCTTTGTGAAGTCCTCTCCCTATGGGAATCTTCCTATTCACTTAGTATGGAAACAATATTGAGCTCCCTACAAATACTGAGTATGTTCATGTTGACTATGGTATTCTGCTTCTTCTACAGTTTATGTAGATACCAGAAGAGTATGAACCAGTTGTTTCACAAGGGAGACAAAAGATGGTAAGACAGAGCACTGCAGAAATTAGCACTATGCAAGAATTGTTAATATGGAAACAGTGTGTTAGTTTTGTTTCACTGTAGTTAAATGGAATTGCTATAATGTTTCTAGCAGATATAATTAGAAATCAAAAATGTCTAGCACTGTATACCGTAACTGTTATAAAACTGCAGGCTGGAATGAGTCTTTTACTAATTTCAAAACCTCTGTGTATGCCTTATTTTGCAGTGACCTAGAAAAAGGATGCCTGTAGGAAGACAATAGGCAAGTCATTATGGTATAAAAGTTCAGCAGGGCAGTACTGAAAATAGAACAGTAATTCTAAAGCTATTTTTGGTACAGTTTTTCTTTCTTATGATTCCCTCTAGTCCCTGTCATTTCTGAGATAGATAGCTGTGAAATAAACATTACAGAAAATTGACGTTTGTCCAGAAATAGGGACAATGATAGAAAATCTGCATGTGATTATTATATTCAGCTCTTTTAAAAATATATTTTCTGTGTACCATGAACTTTGTGAATCTGAGTGCTACAGCAAATAAGGATCATGGTAGATCTTCCATAACACCGTATAATATTCCAGAAAGCTGTTTTGGGGCTATTTATTGAATACAGTTTGGAAGGTTGTTACAGAGGGAGTAATGATGTGTGGAGTATCCTTAGTCCATTTTGGTTTTCTGTTATCTTTTCTATCACGCAATCATTTTAATCTTTTTGTTCTAGTGTCTTTGTCTCATAGATGATGTTAGGAGATAATAGCAAACAATTATTGATTCTCATATCAATCTCATGGAGAAATATTTTCTTGAAATGCAGATGAAAGTTATTTGCATATATGCTGGAGTAATGTCTGAAATTTTAGTCTGTCATGCCTGGTCTGCCTTAATGTGTTCTGACTGCTAAAGGGTCTCAAAATAGGAAAATCCAGATGGTGTAACCAAGGAACCCATAAAATTTACTCTCTTGATGGAGAATGCCTCTCTTGATGTCTGTGGATAAACAGAACCCTGTATCAATGGCTGAAGTGTGTTAATAGTTTCTGTTTTGGTTGGTCAACTTTTAAAGGATTTACTTTAGAGTATTATCTATCCTTTAAAAAAATCCTTAAAAAAATCAAAATAGTCTAGGAGAAGCTTGATCAGACCCTAACAAGTTGTCCTTACTTTTGTTTTGAATTTTGTCTTTTTGTAGAATGCAGTTCAATGCAGTGGTATGGGCTTGTGATAGCATTTAGTCATTCCTCAAATCACCAAAGTGCCTGCAGTTATAAATAGCTTTGTGTGAGATGTTCCCCATCCAGTAGAGTTAATTGCCAAAATGTAATTCTTAAGCATCTGGTGTGAGCTGCTTTACTTGCCTGTTTGGAACTACTGAGAAGTTTTTGCCAGCTGGTGGCAGAACTCGTGAAATTCTTGTAATCAGTTGCTCTTTAGTAGATTGAGGCTTCCTCTGGGGAGGGCTGTTGGGAGTTCTGCAAAGCTTTTCACAGCTAGAAGACATACTTTGTATCTCTTCTGGGCTTTGAAATGATATAAGGGAGGACAAAGGGGAGTGAAAGCAGAAAGTTCTCTCTAAAGAAATGTTTCAACTTCATCATTTTAGTGATAGGATGTCTGAGTTATCATAAAAATATTTTCATTCATATGTAACTGTAAGTAGTAAAGAGCAGCCCTTAGTTTAGGGTGCTCTATTTTCTAAAGCTGTACATCAGGTAATAGAAAAAGGTAAGGACAAATTCACCTTAACTATTAAAGGAAAAGCAGAAGTTAGACTTCTTTTTTAATCTAGAGTATACAATTATTGATGATTGCTCCTTTGCTTTTGGGACTATAAAATATTCACATCTTTCATAGGAATGTCATAATGGTACTATATTGTGTGCAGTGTGCACTTTATACTGGAGATGGATGGAGAGTATTTTGATATGTATTGTTTTAGTTCAAGAAGAGGTTATTTCAGGTTAAGCAGAAGAGATTTGTGATATGTGTGTGGGAACTTCTGGTTGCATTACATAGACATGCCATCTCTATATGCTAACTTGTTATTACATTGCATAGAAATGATCATTTATTAAAACTTGTATTTGCTGCCCTCCATCAGAGCTACATCTGAAAGTCCTTAAAAATGTCATGCTCATAATCAGCAGAACTTGCAGTCTGCATAACTCCAAGGATGGAAGGGGCTCTCTTTGTGGACTACTGTGATCCACACATCACTCTAGGATGTTTGAGGATACTATTCATGTTATTGGGAGACCTAAGGGTGCAGGTGCACTCAACCAGTGTAACTGCCCATAACACACTGACTTCAACTGAAGCATGGAGATAGACACTCCTGCACTTGTTGAACAGTGTCTCCAGTTATGTTTGCTACCTCAGTGACATCTGTAATCACCTATAATCAAGTCATTCTGTGTATTGTGATACCAGACAGACCAGTCTTAATTTTCAATAAAATAGTTGTATATAGCGTTTTTGTAGATATGTCACATGGGATGAGGCACTATGTACTCTGAATACCTGACGGGCAATTATCTATGGGACATTAGTCAAAATGTCTTACATGCATTTTACAGATCTTTTTATGGCCCAGGAAATAGGGGCTGATTTCATGAGCTGTGTACAATAAATGTACCCATTAAAAGAGTGTGCCATAGAGGGAGGGACAAGATTTTGTCACAGCAGTTGGAAGTGAATTCAGAATGGTGCAGTGTGGGGGACAATATTTGAAGTGGATAGCTAATACATGCAGTAAAGCAAATTAATAAAATAAACAGTCCTCAATGGTTTCTTTCCCCTTCTTCACTTAGTGTTCTTATCTTTCTGTCTGTTTTCCATTTGTCATTTTCTCTGCATCTCAGGTTGGTACTATACCTGATTTTTTCTGTTGCAGAAGTCCCTCTTTAATAGAGAATTACTTAGAGCTTCCCACTGCATGTTTGTTTGCTTTGTTTTCCAGGAAGCCATTGTATGGATTATTTCAATACAATTCCAATATGATTGGACTAGAATCATTAGATGATCCCTCAGACACCTGGGAGATTGTAGAGACTATTGGAAAAGGTACTTACGGTAAAGTCTATAAGGTTGCCAATAAGAAAGATGGGAGTCTGGCAGCAGTAAAGATTCTGGATCCTGTCAGTGTAAGTATGAGTATTTGACTTCATTGTTAATTAAAGAGTTCTTAAAGGGATTGGAAATGCAACTCAAATGATTACGGAGCAACTTCACAGAATGCGTTGTTGGAAGTAAGCAAGATTTGGTACTCTGTTTCTGGTATTGAGTTTGGCAGTGGAAAGGCACAGCCAAGTTTCATTGTCCAGTATGTTATCTAAAAACAGCATTTGCCTATTTTCATTGTAACCGTATATGATTCTTCTGATACAAATATTGGATATCTGTGCTTGGAGGATGCATGTGATCAGAAGGCACAGAGGCCTTCCTCTGAGGGAGAGTATTGCTAACTATAGCAGTGAAAATACTAGATGCTGTTAATATTAAATATTCTTATTTTAAGGTGTGTATTCCATAAAAGAATGACTTTTGCTATCACTGTGAACTTTGGCATATTGTACAGTACCTTTTTAAAAAGTGGACAGTATTGCTGAGCAATAGTTGAAGTAAAAATAGAAGAAGAGTTCAGACCTAGATTTTTGGAGGCTCCAGCTGTTATGGGATTTAGATGTTTAAATTCCCTGAGAATCAAGGCTCCAGTTTTCAGTGAAAGATTTAATGAAGAGCTGTGCAAGTTGAATCAAGCTGGAGTCTGATCACATCAGTTGGGCTAAAACACTAAAAGTTGCCTTTTTTCATCTGCTGCTGCAGGAATTAAGCTTGTTTTCCCTTGACTAAATTTAAACAGCAAGACAACCTTCTTAAGAAAGTATTATACATATTTTTTATAAGTACTTAAATTTCCTGACAGTCAGGTTGTCCAGAAATGGGGAAAGATTGAGGGGTTAAGTACTTTGCTCCATTTTGACCTGCATATTGGTGATATCAGTGTTCTGTAATTGACACAGAAGTGTGTCGCTGACAAATTCTCAGCAATATTTGCTAATTTTATAGGTTTTGATGTGCCTCTATTTAATGGTCTTTTGGTGTATGTTTTGCTTTGTGTGTTTACAAGACATCCTTTTAAGGATGCTTTTATTTGTATTATATTTGATGTCCCCTTTAAGATTTTGTGAATTTCTTCTGTATTTAGTCCCAACTCATGACTTTAGAATGGAGAATGAAGCACAAGTTCCTGTATTTGCTCATATATTAAAATATATACATATTTTAAAAACAGTTTAGAGAATAATACATGTATAAATCTCTTATATAGAGAAATGAGCAAAATTAAACATAACTTTTACTTTTTCTGGTGACATGTATTATGCATTAGAGGTAGCTTTGAAGGCAAACTGCTTGCTTTGCATACAGTTCCCACCTCTGTATGTAGAAAAACAAGAGCACCATGATCTGATTTGGATTAAATTTATAACAACTGAATACTATAAGAATTTTAAAGAATTCAAAGATTGTTCTTGTTATCCTTGAGAGGTTTGTACAGACTTGCTGTGTTCATGTAATCTATATGTCTGTGTTTCCTGTTTAGGATATAGATGAAGAAATTGAAGCAGAATATAATATTTTGCAGTTTCTTCCCAATCATCCTAATGTTGTTAAATTTTATGGGATGTTTTACAAAGCAGATCAGTATGTGGGAGGACAGCTCTGGCTAGTACTTGAGGTAAAAAATTTTGGTAATATTACATCTTAACTAGGAAATGTAGGTGGGTGTCTGCTTTTTAGTACCAGAAGAGTCACAGAGTGCCATGATTCTTTGATTGATGTCATTAATCAAAGGACTTGTGATAGGTGATGTGTCCACTGCTGAAAATGTCAGAAGCTTTAACTGCTTAACAGGAAATGCCCTTGCATTTCGTTTATGTTTAGGTTATTATTTCTGCTCCTAAAAAGCAATGAAACCTTTTGATAAGAAACATTTGTCTGAAAACAGCTTGATTTTTCATGTTGGAGAATATATAATTAAAACATTTCTCTAAAATTTTGAAGTGGGTAATCTTTTGAGATCCTCCAGTCTTTTGGGGATCTAAACAAATAGGAAATGTGTGTAGCACAGAGGACAGTTAGCAAACATGCTGCCTTTACGAAAGTGAACAGAGAAAATATAACAGGAAAATGTTTGATGATAATTCCAAACTTAAAGCAGATTGCTGTTGAAAAGCTAGCATGAAATGCCTTCTAATAATTCTTCTTGTTTAATGTCATTCAAAGTTCTTGCAGGGAAAAGTTTCATTTTGGTTGTCTTTTTTGCCAGTTAATTGATTCCCAAAGATTGCTGCTCATTATTCAGATTCCCTCTCAATGTATTTTCTCGACTTAACTGATGTAAAGCTCTGCAAAGAGTTATGAGCAGTAGCAGACCATTCAGACATTTCCCTCTGTTACAGCTGCACCAATAGAAACTAGTATTCACTTTTTAATTGCCAGTCATTTTAGAAGTGTCACTCCCTCTTCTTGAATGGTGCCTGGAATCAGAGTAGGGAATCACCATTCCCTTTTCAACTTCAAGTCATGGTATTCTGACAGTACATCTGACTGCAGAAATAGTTTTGTTTGAAGGAAAATACTGACATGCGTCTTTTGTTAAATCTCAATAATTACTAAAAAGGAGATATAAGAGTTTTTTGACTTTCTTAACTATGTGCCTATTTTCTGGCTTTGTAGTGAATTATGTGCTTGATTTCCCCTCTGCTTTGTTTTTTATTGCAAGTGTAACATGTTGGACAGATAAATCACACATGCTTTTCTGTACAACATAAATCTCTACAGCAAAATTGTGCAGTATGAAATGCATGGAAATTGATGAATGTACAATTTAAGGGACTTAGGTCTTTGTACAGACTTTATCAGTTACCTCAGTATGTTGATGTCAGGGGGTTTTTTGGGCCTAATATTGAAAGTTTTGAAGAAACTTGGCATTCAAAAATTTATACTTTTTATGTAATGTAATTTTATGTAAGGATATAAAGATGAATTTACCAGGAAATGCCAGCTATTTAATGTTTTAAAATTTAGGAATTTAAGTGTCTATCTATATATATAGATATATATATGTATATCAGTTACTTTTTATATTGTAAATTATTTTTTTTCATTAAAAGGGAATATACAAAGCAGTCAATTACTTTGATCTCTGAATCTTTGATAAAATATATTCATTGGATAGCAACTTCTAAAATCTATTTTGTTCCTCCTGAAGGCAAAATTCTGTTGTGTTTGCCATGTACAAACAGGACCTTTATTTAGGTAAAGCCTGAGATGAGAAAGAGTGGCAGAAGTAGACACGATATTTTTGCTGGTGCAATTTAGTTTATAGGAATTTTAAAGATAAGCATTTGCATTTCTTGGATAGGCATAACAGAAAATACTGTAAAGAAGACTTGCTACTTTTCCACTGAAACATGTACAACTCTTTTAAGTACTACCAGGAGGCACAAAGTGGTAATGAAATTTATGAGTTCATTTTATCTCAAATCTTTGCTGACTGTTAACAACAGAATTACTGCCAGCTGCAGTAACAGTGTTTGTGCGATTTATTTATCAAATACAGCAATTCATTTCACATACTCTACAAAGCAACAGTGTGTATAATTTTCAATTTATTTTTGAAGTGCTAGCCTACTTTTTCTAAATTCTGTGGGGAAAGAAGTAATGGAAATCAGATGAGTATGACCTGTCTCTGTAGAACACAATTAGTGCAATGAAAGCAAAAAACAAAAATACTTGACTTATTCTTTAGCAAATGGCTAAACATGGGAAGAAAAAATGTGCACTTTATATCTCCAGAAGATGAAATTTTCCTATATTGGAAAAGTATATTTGTTGCTCAGTGCTGGTTTGAATGCTACCACACAGTTTTTAAAGAAGTCCCTATGAAAGAATTATTAAAAAGGAAAGTCAGAATCCTGCAGGAATCACCAGTGCTACCATCAGTGAAATTTTGCTTCACAATCTTACAGATTTCCTGTGTATCATGTGATATAGTTCTTTCCATGAACTAAAACTCTTAGGTAAAACTTTTGGTGCAAGAGTTATTTAGTAATGCATGAGAGAAAATTCATATCACAGAAATTGCAGTGTTGGAGCTTATAGGCAACTGGTAGTTTATCTGTGAAATGCAAAACTCAAAGCATTTGCAGAACTTCTGGGTTTATATCATTCTCCTGATTTATGTTGTAGAACTTAGTAGAGTGGAAAATGAACTCATGTTGAAGGACATGTCATTTTTGTATGGTGGAAAAGTTGGTAAAGGAGCATGCTATAGAAACAAATCACTGTTTCAATTCATGAATTTTAATGTTTCAATGAAAGGAATATTCAGTGAAATTCAATGAAAGGTTAATTTTTCGATCATTTTGTTGGCAAGCAATTGTAAATATTAAAGTAAGAAAGGGTAGAGGAAAAAATGGGAAGAGGAATTGCTATTAGAAAGATATAGACAGTAAACTAAAAATGTGGGTGAAAACTTACATACAAAGATTGGAATTCTATTTTTTCTTCTCTTGTCTTGAGGTATAGCAGCCTGTTAGTGGAAAATGCTTGCAAGAAATTGGTTTTCTGGAGCAGAATGTTTCATCTCAGTTGTTGGCAGTGCATGCCATCAAGTCTGAGTATAGAGATAGGACTTCTATCTATTTTATAATGCCTACAGAAGCATTGATGGAGTGAAAGTTTGAAATGACCGTAATTTGTTGCCTCCCAGTTATCAGGAGCATCAATCTTGTCTTTCTGACCTCTTCTTTGCACAAAATTAGTTTCTGAAAAAGAGTGCACATGCTACTGTGAAAATATTCAAGTCAAATTGTACTTTCAAATCCTCTTATAGGAACAAAATGTTAAATTATTTTAATTTTTAATTTCATTTTTAAAGTTACATTTTATAATCTTCATTTTCAGCTTTCCTCCCCACACTCATAACACTGTGATTTATTATCAGCATTGCTAATCAAATGCATTCTGTGGCAGGCAGAACAACTTAACTAATTGGAGGTAGAAGTCTAGTTGTTCCCAGACTTATGTTGTAGGGCAGCTTGGCACAGTGTGCGTTCACAGCCTAAACAAGCATGTTGAGTAACTGAGGTCTTCTCCTGCTTCCTTCCTCCCTCCACCCTGTGCCATCCGGTTTCACAGCTGTGCAACGGAGGTTCTGTCACGGAGCTTGTCAAAGGCCTGCTCAAGTGTGGCCAACGGTTGGATGAAGCTGTAATCTCATACATCCTATATGGTGCTCTCCTGGTAAGGATGTTCACTGGGCTTTTAATGACGGAGGGTGCAATTTACTCCTATGCATACATTTTCCTTTTATAAAGTATGGTGATGTTGAAAATGTTGTGTGGCTACTATAACAACAGGGGTTGTAGCAAGCATGTAATCCAGTGGACATTCTTTATAGGATATGTGCATATTGTCTTCATTATGTTCCCTAATGTTAAGGTAATTTTTAAACAAGAGAGTAAACTTATTTTTTGTTTCTGCTGGCATATAGGGCCTTCAGCATTTACACAATAACCGGATCATTCATCGTGATGTCAAAGGGAACAACATTCTCTTGACAACAGAAGGTGGAGTCAAGCTTGTTGACTTTGGTAATGACTACTTCCCATTTGCTTTCTTGATAGATGCAGTTTAGCCAAAGGCGTCTGTTTACTTTTCATTGGGAAGGCATAATGACAAGGTGAAGAGACTTTTCCAGGAAAATATGCAAGACAAATTTAGGAAAAGATTGGGAAAAGAAATCTGATACAGCAATAGTAAAAATTCTAGCCAAAAGTCATATAAAGAGTTTTAATTTAAAAGCTTAAATATAACAGTTTAAAGACTTAAAATATTTTCAGAGGTGCTATTTTATATACAAAGCTCTTTTGCACTTCACAAGGAATGTCAGTTCTTGGACAGTTGTCCTTCTAATTTAAATTTAAATGTTCCATCTTTTGCATATGAAAAGGAATCATTCTTCTCTCTCAAATGACTTTTTACTAGCCTAGAGCAAGGTTATTCCCTCTGAGCAGAAGGCAAAGTGGTCCCCTGGGTTCAAAAGCCAACATCCATTTAATTTGTGATTATTGCTGTTAAATGCAGACATAGCTACTCAGGAAACATTGGTAAGAAGCAGAAGAGATAAAAAGATAGATAGATAGATAGATAGATAGATAGATAGATAGATAGACAGACAGAAAGAAAGAAAGAAAGAAAAGAAAGAAAGAAAAGAAAGAAAGAAAGAAAGAAAGAAAGAAAGAAAGAAAGAAAGAAA
>JAWLRI010000130.1:102528-139793 GCA_034781795.1 Crypturellus tataupa | reverse complement strand
AGAAAGAAAGAAAGAAAGAAAGAAAGAAAGAAAGAAAGAAAGAAAGAAAGAAAGAAAGAAAGAAAGAAAGAAATAGACTTGACAATGGAATTGGATTCAGATTAACATTTTCTCTCTAGGTGCTTGGAGAAATAAGGAGATGCTGTAGTCCCTTGGATGACTTTGTAGTAGAATGAATAATTTTATTAACAGTAACATTAGTAGTGTGCGATTTATTAGTGAAATCATATAATGCATCAGGTAATCATCAGTGAAAATGGTATTGTGTGAATTAACAGTTGTTTGCTTAACAGGGCATGAAGGTAAAGAAAAACATACAAAGTAAGACTAGCATAAAATTGCATGCCAGAAATTCTGTGAATAGTAACATTACAAATGATTCCAAGAGCATGAAGTGCACGCAGTGTAAAACAAATTTAATCCCAACAATGTCAGAGTATTACAAATTTAACAAAAAAAAATCTATTGAAGTAATCTATTATGAAGTAAGTTAGGAAGCAGGTTTCTCTAGTAACTTCTAGGATTAGAAATTCATTATGTTGAATGGTAGAGCCAACAATTCAAATAGTGCTGAGGGAAAGATGTGGCCCTCAAGTAAAATTTGCAGTGGATATCTGGATTAGTAGGAGGAAAATAATCAATTTTCATTTGGGAGTGCTTTTCCAGTAGGATCTACATTTGTAATTATTTTGTTTTGGGAAAGGTTTTTTTTTCTTTCCACATGAGAAGAAGAAGAAAAAAAAAAGTCTTATCAGGTGTATCAAAAACATTATCTACAGCTGAAGCTTTCTTTTAAAGCTATTGGTTTTCCTGTGCACACACACTTGCATTTGAAAGCACATAGCGCATTCTAGGAATCTGAGAATTTCAACCTTCTGGTGTCCTGTGGAAAGATATTAGTGGAGGTTCTTTTTTTTTTCCCCAGTTTTATACTAAAATTATAACCCCAGAAAATTGTAACAAATACAGCTACCTCCCAAAGGATGAGCTAGCTGTTTAACAGTGAGCAAGTGTCAAGATGCTCACCTATCTGTGTGCTGCACCCTGAAGAAGCATTGTGGCTGCACACTTGCATTGCAGTTCTCCCTGCATCCCTCTGCCTTAGTCACAGAGAGAGCCATGGCAATGAGTTAGGACTGCATCACAGATTAAATTGTTGTCTATAGAGCTGTTTTTCTCATTTGTTGCCGAAATTGTAGGATGTGCAGTGAGAGATGCAATTCTTTCAGGAAGAGAAAAGCTCAGTTGAGTGGTGTAAAATTAGAGTCTGTTCTTGCTCTACCACCGATGATGTTGGCGAGTCTCCTGTATCAGACTTTTGGAAGTAGTCACTGTGTACTGCTCATTTTCCTGGTATCTTGTCTGAAACATCTCCTCCTCCTTTACAGAAGAGCTAAGTATTCTTGAATGGCAGCTGAAAACTATTATATCTGCTTTAAATATGTGCAGTGCCTGAAAACTGAAAGATCTCTGTTTAAATACCCCAAAACAGTGGGTGCCTTTCATAAGCTCAGAGATTAACCTAGAATGTTAAGGAGATTTATTGTTTGATAAGGAGGGAAGGAAACAGGTTGAAGGAAAGTAAAATGTTATGTAGGATTCAACATAGTAAATAATGGACTGGAATTCAAATGGACAGATATACAAGAAAATATTTTGTAGCTACCCGTTGACTGCGCACTGTCCATTCTGTGCCTGGAGTGAGGCAGAATCTTCTGGTTAAAAAAGAAAAAAAAAAAAGATTTCGTAACTGAAGGCTATGCGAATGGCTTTGCACGATAGCGTTACAGAGACATTGTGTTTAATGGTGATGTTTCTTTACCTTTATTTCAAGACTGTATAACTTGATTTTTCACTGTAGTACACATTTCCCTTTATTCGTCATGGAGTAAGCTGACCTGAAATGTCTGCACTTACCATTGATTCATACACTCTCTTGCGCTCCCTCAGCTCTTTGGTATTCTGTGTTGTTTTGGAATGTCCATAGATAGAGGTTACAAATTCAGCTAGTTGAAGAGAACCCACACTTAAATGCATAGAGGCTTCCTGTGCTTTCCAGTCCTTAGGTGTTTCACAGTGGTGACCTGGAAGTGCCTGAAGGGTTCTAGTCATACTGAAATGAAAAATAAATACAATATTGAGTCCTGAAGCAGGCAATTTAATTATGTTATGTAGAGATTATAATTGAGTCTCTAATTCTCATTTATTGGAGGCAAACACAATTCTGTTATATGTGTTTCTATACATTTTTCTTTGTCTGTGGATAATACCATAGGAGTGGACCACCAAGTTGTAGGGTTTTTTTGTCTGTTTTGGTTTTAAAAAAAAAAAAAAAAAAAAGTGTTCACATGAAATTTGTTTTTTAAGTCAATACTGGTTTTGTGTCAGCTAGTGGAAATGCTCCTGAACAGAAAAAAAATATTGTGGAATTTCATTCTGTTTTGTTGTTGTTATTTGGTTTCACTCTAGTCCTTTACTCTTTACAGCTGTGCTACAGTAGTCCAACCCCAGCCAGAACTTAAGTACAGGCTTGCTTTTAAGCCTATGTTTAACTCTGTAGGTACAAGCTTCAGTTTGTGCTTTTTCTTGGTAGGAAGAAACATAAACAAGTGCATAATTGTTTTGTTGAACTGTAATACTCTGCAAATACTCTAGTGATCAAGATTCCTGCCAGCAGTGTTTCTGGAGCCAATATTTCTGGAACAGAAGTTTAAAAATCATTTTGTGTTTAGGATGGTTCCAGTTTATATTCAGGAAAACAGCAGAAAGACACGAGTCTGTAATTTAGGATGTCAGTTAAGTATTTTGAATTGAATGAAGATGCTTCTTACTGAGAGTCATTCACAAAATGTAATTCTGAAAGGAAACAGCAACCTGTGATCTGCCTGGGACAAGCTATGATTAAAGTAAAAAATCAAATTAATCAAGTAAATAATTCATTGTAAATGATGCATCTCCTCTGATCAGATTTCTACAGTTGTGCAGGCTTTGGGTTGCTTTCTGGACACTTGAAATAAACTACCTGAAATGACATAATGAATTTGAAGCCAAGTTTGGACCTGTTTTATTGTAGGTGTTTCAGCTCAACTCACAAGTACACGGCTGCGTAGGAACACGTCAGTGGGAACACCCTTTTGGATGGCACCTGAGGTAGGCAAACTTTTTTCATGACCCAATTTGTGTTGTCTACATTCACTGCAATGCACTTTGTTGCCAGTTCCACATAGTCTGAAAAAAATATGTTTTCTATATCTGATAAGGCTGTATCTTTACTCCCCTCTACATCTATGGACCCTGTTCAGTAAGATAAACATACTGCTAGAATATTCAAAATTGATTCACTTAATAGTAATTGTCAGTGCTATCTTTGTATTTTTTCTGGAGAAAATTAGATCTGTAAATAACCAAGGCTTTCCTTGAAGTCTTTGTGACTTTCCAAGCAAATACTTTATTTTAGTTCTGTATAATTCTATAAATCCCTTTCTTAGGTGAAGAGTTTCAATATGGCATATTGAGGGAAACCTTTCATCAAATTCTCAGGTTTATAGTAGGTAGGGCTCTGCAGTTGAAACCTTAGGATGGTGGTTTCGGTGAGGTTACTAAATCTGTATATATTGTCTTCCCCAGACATAAACATTTTTCTTCCATTTCTTGAAATTTAGAAAGTTTTTGCATACTGTTAAATAAAAGCTCTGCAGGCACAGTTCTTAAATTTGGTTTGGAAAACGTTAGTCTTGACCCTTTCCCTTTAAAAAGCAATAAATATTTTAATGAAGTATGATTTATAAAATTTAAAGCTAGGGAATGAATCGAGATTTTCTGTTTCTTTGTAAATTGTTAAATACACATAACTAGTTATTTGGATTCCCTTCAACAGAAATGAGGCTATTGGATTTATTTTATTGGAGTTTTGGGGAATTTGGGATAGATTTTGCAGTTTGCAATTATTAAACACCCACAAAGCCTTCTCTATGGCAAACAGTTTGAAGTATTATACAAACATTTGTTGCTTTTAAAATATTTTATATTGCCATCTGCTCCTCTTTCTCTTGCTAAGGAAGATTATAGCTAAGGATTACAGCTGAGCAGAGAAATGAAGCTGCTGTAACAGATCCAAAATTTATCTCATACAGTCTCACAAAGAATAGGTGATATTTTACCATCTCCATAACAACCAGTTTACGTCACAAAGGGGACACAAGATCCCTTAGTAACTACTGTGTAAGCATTATTTATTAAAACACCTTGCTTGGAGACATTCAGAAGCCTACATAAAAAGTATGCTTATTTAGACAGTAACAGGTATTTTCTGAAATATTTTATTAAACTGAATTTATACAAGTATTTTTACAATACTATTTTGCTTTAACAATTGTAATCAAAGGCAGTAATCATACCAAATTTATTACTCATCCTGCTTGAAAATATTCATTCTTGAAGTACAAAGCCAAAGAAATGAGTAGACACTTTGAAATAATTTAAATCTGAAAGTAGCACATACCTGTAACCAAGGTATGTTATGAGCTTAGCACATCTGAAGAAGTATAAGAGTAGCTCTTAAGCACTGCCAATTTTGAGAAGTTCTTATAAATTATGAAGCCAATACCATAATCATAGTAACTCATATCACATTTCTATGTGTGAGCTACCCTGATCAGGCGTCAGCTGCAAGCTACTTGGATACCCACTATGCTGAACTGGCTTTTGAATGGCAAGTTGTATAATACTTTTGCTTAAGTCATTACAGTTGCTTTCTTTGTGTTCATGTGAATGACATATTTCAACTGACATGTGAGATGCAGTTAGCTTTGCTTTGGGGAAGGCCTGTTTGGTATTTTTAAAAGATGCAGGTGAATTCTTATGTGAAAGATGAAAGATTAAGACTGCAATAAACTGAAAAACCCTGTCTGGATAGCAGCTCTTTTAAGAACTGTCATTTCTGAATGAGACTGTGGTAGAATCAGTAAAGACTAGAAAAACTTCAGGCAACAAGAAGTCTTGTTGCCTGAAGGTTTTGAAGTAGGATATAATCTATATAGAAGCAAAAAACCAAAACTTAAAATAAGGGAGTAAGTGGGCAGGAAGGGAATATGACTTGGGGAAGATGAGAGTATGAAGATTAGGATTTTTTTTTTTTTTTACCTGACTCCTGTTATCTTTTTGTGAAACATGGGAGCCGTTATGGGTGCATAAGGCAGTTGTGAGACCTCACATGATCCAAGTGGAAGAAAAATGAGCTTAATCTGAGATGGAATAGAGAGGGCAGATGAAAAGCCAGCCTTACAGGAAAGGACAACAGGAGTGTTTTAGTGAAATGAACCTTGTGAAATGAAGCTGATAGGCAATATGACTGTGATCCAGAAATACATTATGGGTAAACCCCAGGAAAATAAAATCTAGAGGAGAAGGATACAAAAATTATCCAAGCTACCAGCTATGAATAACTAGATATAAGCAGGGCATAACTATGCTGGAAACTTGAACCACTAGATCATCCTGAACTGAGAACAGTCCGTGTAATGAGGAACATCAGCATATTTTAAGATAAAACTTCCAAAATACGTGAAAGGAATTATATGACATTGTACTTGCAATAGCAAAAGATCAGAGGAAATAGCAGTGACTCAGGCTGGTATAAAGTCTCCTATTCAGCTCTGTACTTGCTGGTCAGCACGAAAAGATTAAGAATTTTGAGTAATGGGGACATCCTAGAAGGTTTTTTTTTTTTTTCCCCTCCTCCCCTGTATACTCAGAGCCTCAAATAGCAGCAGCAGGACAAATTTTGTCCTTGAGCATTTGTTTTGGGCAGAGCATAGGCTTAACCAAAATATTTCTGAAAAATGTAAATGCAAGGGAAAAGTTAGGCTTTGCTGAAGCAACTGAAGAACTCAAGAAGGTAAAGTAAGCTTGAGGAGGAAGCTTTGAAATAAATTCATGAAAAATCATTTCTTTTTAAAGCTTCTTGTTGCCAGACAGTTATGTTACCTAAAATCTGCTTCTATCTTCCTTAAACTTTATGAAATGCTGGTAGGTAGAGCCAGTTCTGAAATCTTTGAGTTTGAGATACTTTTACATCTTTAATTCTGTATCGTATTCTGTTTTCAGCCTCCATTGTGGGCTGAAAAGTGGAAAAGAGCTAGCTAGTAAGAAAAGGAATTCAGTTTTTCCCCAATAATCGTGGTATCACAAAAGCACACAGCCATATGTGCATTCGAATAGCCCTGAATTTTACTCACACTTCGTTTTGTAGTTTCAAAATGTTATCATGTTTTGTTGGAAACTTGACTCTTAAAACAAAATCATGTAGTATCAGTACATTTTTTCTTTGCCTCCATCTAGTTTTAGAATCACAAATCAAAAATATTCTCAGACAGAAAGGAGAGATGCTGGAGGTATTTAAAACCATATCAAATGAGCTGTTATATTTCATTAGTAACCATTAGAAAATGACAGTGGTCATGACTTAAAAGGAACATAATTAAAACACATTTGATTCTTTGAAGAATTTGGTGTAGAAGTGTGATAAAGAACAGTAAGATAGACCAATATAGTGGTAAAGGTATCATACAAGCTGAAATAATGAGTTAATGAAAGATGAAATCCTGGTTCAGTTTTGCTGTTGATTTTAGAAGGCCTTTGATGTCACTCTGTTGTTTAAAGCTTTGTCAACTTTATATTTGGGATATTTGTTTCTGTCTTGCCAAGATAAAGTAGTGATCAGTGTCACAGAGACAACAGATTGTTTTTCTTCCTTGTTGAATCAAGGCATATTTGCCTGGATGATATTCAACTCATCTGAGCATGAGAACAAAATTCTAAAGTGTTAGAACAATAAATATCCAACTTAAATAATCATGTGAAATAAGTCAAATCCTAAAACAATGAATAATATTTGCAGTGTTATATTTCTGTATGAAGCTGTGTATTTGCATCATCTAATGAAAAAAATAAACAATTTATCTAGTAAAGAAATGTAATTTACATGATGTAAAGGAAGGATCAGATATTGCAGGAACTCAGCAATTTTTCCACTGACATCAATACTCATTGGCTATCTTCAGACAAAGGACTATCTTCAGGCTTAGAGTTTGGCTAGAAAGACACAGCATTCTTTTACTAAATTAGGGCAGATGTGTTTACCTCTCTATTATAGAAGATCTGAAAATTAAATTTGTAAAGAAGGCATTTGATAGAAAATACATCACATGTAGTTGAATGGGAAGTTGGAAAAACAGTGTGGAAAACATAGCCCCATCACAATCCTGAGCTTGTGTTTATAATTAGCTCTATCTGAGTAAGTACAGCAGATATGTTCCCCTAAAACTATTGAGAACATACTCCTTTTTCCACACTTCTGCCAACCTTATTTACCAGCCCTTTGATTACTCAAGAGATTGAAGGTCAGCTTCTTGTTAATAGCTTTAGGTCTCTCTTGTTTTAATTCCTTATTAGCTAAATTTAGTTCTTCTGATATGCACATTTTCACTATGCCTTTAGATGCCAATTAAGTACATAGTTTCTGTAAATATTGATTTGTAATGAACTGTAGGAATCCACAGCTTTGGTAGTTCAAGTACGATAACTTCAGGAATATATATCCACATATATATATACTCTACAGGGAGGAAAGCTTAGTACACTGGCAATTACACTGATAACATAGACATAATCTTATAAGAGCGCAGATGCTGCTGGGGTTTTTTTCTAGCTGAAGCAGCAGCTATGCAGGGCTTATCAAACTTCTAAGCAAGTGTGTCTAAGCAAGGAAAAGAGAAATAGAGAAAAATATTGCACTACCACTGTGTCTTAAGCCTAGGTCCCTGTATTAAGTGAGTTTACTTAAGACGCTGGAGTAACATCTGTGTTTTCAGTTTTCTCTTCATGAAGAACCATTTACAAATGTGTATGTGATGTGAAGTGCCTGTATTTTCTGCTGATGAATAAACCTGTGGGTGACATGGTAGTTTCATGGAATAAAATAAAATAGGGTTATAAGTTTTCTCACAGTATGAATTGGTTAAATAAGAGGTATGAGATTCCCTTTAAGCATTGTCTGCTGCCAGAGCAGTTTAATGATCTCAGGGCTATTTCACTTTGGTGAGTTAAAAAAATAAAAAAATCTTGCAGCACAATCGCTTACAAAATTCTTAAAATATTCAATGCTTGTTGTATTGGTGGCATTTGTAACAATATAATCATTCTCTGATACACCATAGAAAGATTATTTTAATTACAGATGGGCATAAATAAGGAACTGAACTACAAATAAGAAAAAAATCGGATTGTGGAGCCAGTATCAGCCACAAGAGAGAGAGAGAGATGAATGGAGAAAATCCATTTGCTCTGGGTAGTTCAGTATCCCCAGTGCTGCTAAATGCTATATTGAAAAGCTATTTTATGCTTTTTTTGAGTGCATAGGACTTTGGAGAATATTTAAATTTTTTTTTTACCACCTAAATAAATAGAGTTTCATAATGTTCCAGTGGGCCGCAGAAGTTCAGTTAGTTTATTTCACTTGACTTTCACAGTTAGCAGTTTTGTTCTCCTTGCAACAAGGGTAACAGTTCTGTGGAACGTTCATTTTTCATACAGAGCACCTTGCGTGCAGCGAAGTGCTCATACACCTCCCCAGCTGCTTCGTGAGCTACGTCAGCTGAGGCGGGCGCTGCCTTCTGCAAGAGCATCCACACTTTTAACACCAGCCCCCTTCCGGCCCTGGTCAGCTGCTGGTTGTGCAGCAGTTGTCTCCAGGTAGCACATCTCTACTGCTACAATCCATCTGCCTGTGCCTATGCTGAATATATGTACTGAGGCAATATGAACATATATTACCTTATAATAATTCCATGTAAACTTCAGGTTTGATGAGTTTTGGCAGTATAGCTACTGTATGTATAGCTACTCTGTGCCCCCTAATCAGTATGACCACAGTACATATGACAGCTAGTTCTTCCTCTCTTATATTCACCAGTGATCTATTTGTTGGCTTGCCAAAATTCAAAGGAAACATAACCACTCTGTGTATGAAGCTACCATGCCAAAGTGAAAGACTCTGTGCTTATGTGGCATTTAGGGGCCCATGTCAAGATCAGCTACATCATCACCTGAAGCTTTGGGATAAATGTAATGTTTGGCAGCTCCAGCAAAGCAAACTTCATCTTTTTTGCTTATACTAGTGTAGGAGAATTTTGCTGTGTATAAAATAGGTACAAATTTGATGATGACTTTACATAAGGTAGAGAAAGGAAGTGGAATGTTCTGTAGTTTCAGACCATTTCACCTGGCATCTCTGCTCTCATGCCCCACTGGGCTGAACAGGAAGCCAGTGCCTCAGAATCTGATGTACACTCTCAGCTACAGAACTCAAAGAGACAAGGAGAGATGGTTCCAAACACTTAAGCATCTCCTGAGTTTCCTGCAGGGATAGTAAACCCCATAACTTAGTGGGGTTTTTGCATTTCCCATTTTAGAGAATTTTGCTCTGCAGAGAACTGTATTGATTTTCAAGGCAGAACTCAGACATTCTTCAGGCCTTAGATTAAACTATGACTGAGAGAACTGTTTACTGCTTTGTCTGCTGCTCACCAATATAAAGCAAATTGCCCACGTGCCTTTTTCATCAAGAAAAATCTATAACATCAGTTTCTTGCTTTAAAAATTAAAACTACTGCACTTGTGTTTCTGTAAGTAGCTGTGTAGAACATAAAATGAGAAGAGTCTAATAAATTCCAGAGAAAGCTGAAAATTCTTTTCAAGCCCAAGTGGTCACTAAATCTGTATATATACTGCATTTCATTGTCAAACTTACCACTCATTTTCTGTGAGGATGATCTTACCGTAAGTGAACTGTCTGAAACACACTTGGTTGCATGTTTAGTGTCTGTATTTTTGATGATGTCATTTTACTAGCATGTACAATTTTTACTGGTGCAACTGTTGACTGTGAAATGGGAAGCATATAAAGATATTTTATACATTCCTTCCTCTTTGTAAGTAACACACTATCTGTGAAGCTGAGAAAAGCTCATAGACTTTATTTTTTTTTATTAAGCAGCAGTGCCAGTATCCCTTCTCTGCACCATCCATCACAAAGTCCCTGTGACACTTACTTTGGCTTGGCTTCCAAATAAGCTCTCGAAGAATACTGAGATATTTAGCAAGTTTTGCTGTTGTATTTTGGAGCCACGGAAGCAGCCCATAATGTGATGTGGTTATAAAGGAAGAGCTGGTGGTGTCCTTGAGTGCAAGAGACCATGGTTCTGTTCCTGGCACTGCCAGGGATGTCCAATGTGACCTTGAGAAGGAGCTTTTTTTCCTCCCTTGGAAAATGAAAATGTATTTCTCTGCCTCATAAAGTTTCAGGACAAATAACAAAGTATTTGTGAAGCACTCAGCACCATGATGAGAATCAATCAAGTTTTGAGATAGTCCCTTTCAGGAAATGGGCTCTAGCAGTTTTTCAAGCAAGCAGATAAATATCTTTGATACATGAAAAAAAGGGAAGAAGAATAATAACAGTGCTTTTAATTAGTCACATATGAATAAGCTCCTTGCAACTTCTTCTGAGTCATGCCCTTGGAAGCTGACTTGCATATTTTTAAATTTTATTTAGTTATTTATTAAGAAATGTCCTTGAGAATACAGGTTTGGGGAACTGTATAAATAAACAAACATAATCAAGAAATGTAAGTTTCCTTTTCCATCTCTGAACAAAGCTGCAAGAGGCTGTAGAGTCTCCTTCTCTGGAGATCTTCAAAATCCGCCTGGATGCCACCCTGTGCCACATGCTCTACAAGTTCCTGCTGGAGCAGGAGGATTGAACTAGATTATCTCTAGAGATCCCTTCCAACCTTAACCATTCTGTGATTCTGTGAAATAATTATGGAATAAGGGAACATCAGTCAAAACTATGCAGCCTCTTCAAAATTAAATATTTGACTATGGATCTGCACACTAACTTTCATATAAGTTATCACATCACATGTAAGTTTGAGTCCTTCTCTTTAAGCCATAGTATAAGGAAATGAAGTTGTCATTTAGATCTGCATCTAGACAAGGGTGGCTGTTTGAGTTGCATAGAACCTGACTGCTGCATGGTGAAGCTGGTCCTTGCGAGAGACAAAAGGGTCTCCGTGATAAGATCAAGAACATAATGGACTCAGGAACTAAGAAATGTCTTGAGCTTTCATTCAAGACATTCTATTGAGAAGAAATTAGATGGGGAAATGATCTTCTTGTCAGCAATGAAAAACATAGTTCAAATTGATGACCTGCTCCCCTCCTCCTGTCATCCCAAGACATCTTGTGCAGTATTTACATTTTATCCGATGATTGAGTATAGGGGAGCGTAAACATTTGTTTTTCTCGAATGGTTTGCAACCATGATGCTGACATTGATGTTCCTTGATATGATAATTGAGAAATATTGGTCTAGAACTCTCTGAGAAGACTCTTTGATGTTACAGCAATAAAGGGGGAAATACCATTGTCAACAGAGTATGAGGAGAAATTCCTGTGGCATGCCAACATGGAAAAGTTGAGATGGAAGAGATATTTGTATATCCAAGGAAATACTGCCTTTAACTTCACTTCAGAAAAGTGTTGATGAAGATTTTTTTTTTTGACTCCTCAAATCTAACAGAAACAGCCTAAAAAGAATAGTAGAAATGAGTGATGATGCTTATCTAAGAAACAGCCATGCAAATCATTGTATCCTCATGAATAGTTGTAGAAGTAAATAAGAAAGACATCAGTAAGATTCTCTGTTAGGTTAGTAGGTTTCTCTAGAAATTGCTTGTAAAACTGGAATTTGGTGGAATGTTGTTCTTCCTATACGACATTCAAAACCTCCCATGAATCTCAATATTAACAAAAAAAGGGGGGGAGGGGAAGGGGAGGATAAAGAAAAAAAGCATAGGAAAAGCTCTAATTTATTGTTATGTTACACGGGATTTTTCCCAGTTGACAAATACAGGCAGTGATGTGAATTTGAAAGCTGCTTAGGCTTTAGATGTGACTCATAAAAGTACTTTTCTGTTACATTAGGATGGCATGAATTGTTCATCGAGTTAATGCTTTTTTTTCTTGTTTTCTTACGATAGGTCATTGCTTGTGAACAACAGTATGACTACTCCTATGATGCTCGGTGTGACGTATGGTCCCTGGGAATAACAGCTATCGAACTGGGGGATGGAGATCCTCCTTTATTCGACATGCATCCTGTGAAAACACTTTTTAAAATTCCAAGGTATTGCACTAGATGGCTCTCTTGACTCACTAGTTTTTTCAAAGGTAATCTAGGCACAAGTAAAAGAAATAGTTGATAAAAATTTTTCTTTAAATCCTAAGAATCTGTCTTTGGAAAATGCATTTAAAAGGTGTAATATTACACCTTGGCTTCTGCAATAATTTGTGCTTAGCACCACTTGAAATGATAAGTAATTACATATTCTTATATTAGAATATAAATCCATATATTTTCTAGGTATCTACCTTCTATTAGAGGTAGTACCTTAGCAATTACTGATATAAATGTTTCTCTCAAAAGAGGAAGAAACCAGCATTTAAAACTGTAGAGTAATGTTTTAAAAAGTTCTCCTAGAGCCTTAGGCTTGTTTTACTGAGAAAGAAAGCCCACAATTTTGATAGTGCTGTGAAGCATTCTGTCAGTTGCAACAATATATACTCATTATTTATTATTTACTTACAAAGATGTTAAGATTTAGGTCTTTATACATAGAAACAAAAAAGGAATTGAAATTCCCTCCATGTATATTCATGCAGATTAGCTGTGTTATTTCATGGAGATTATTTTCAGTGTCATTTTGACTTCATTTCATTTTCATTACTTATTCTTCTGAACATGTTAAGATTAGATTGACAGGGTAAAACAGGGTTTAGCAGCAGAACAATTGCAATAATAAGAGAAATACATCAAAAATTGTCCAACATTGATTACAGACTAGTATATACTTGGCTCTTCCTTAGTTTGCTTGCTAGTATAGAAAGAATCGTCACTGTTTAAAAGCTTAAGCGATGCAAGCGTTTGACCTTTGGTTATCTGCACAGTTATCACAGGCTTTTGAAATTTCTTCTGATTGCAATTTGCATTTCTGATTAGGTCTATTTATATGCAGATGCAGTTGTGTTAGGTTCTGCGTCACATAGTTATCTCCTTCTACCCAGTGTAGACATGAACTGCTGCCACGATTTCCAAAATTATTCATACTGAAGCAGCAGTTCCTCTGATTACTTTTGCACAAGTATAAAGCAGGTCCCTTTCTCTGCATCATGTATTTGATCCAACGTTCATCCCTGGTGGTGGGCCTTGGTAAATGGGTAAAAATGTACTAAATGTTTGGGAGCAAAGCAACACCAAAATGTGTTGCACTGTCATAGTCAGACTGTGGTACCCTTTAATCAAACTTTGTATTGTCTGGAAATATAATATGGAAAGGTCTGAACTGGAACTAAAATATTTAGGTTTTTTTTTTCATTCTTGGTCATTGCTGTGAAGTTCCTAGCTCTGTATTTTCGTTACTATTTTTCTTTGATAGTCCTCACATCCCTGTCCTTTAGCTTTGCTTTAGGGAGATTCAGATACTTCAGTCTCTGATCAGAGCCCCTTTTACTGAAAGTGTTTCATTTGATTGAAGATGTCCTTAACAGGACATTGTAGATAACAAAGCCTCAGTCATTCTTCTTTCTCTCACTCTCTCTCATTTCCTCAACCTAAGCAACAACTGTCTTGTCTGATCGCTTTGCCTTTCTAAAAAAGGAACATGACTTGTGCTTTACTTGCACAGTTCTTTCCCCCTCCCACCATACTCTTCAGGGTAAAGATTTTATTGCAAGGATTCTAGTGAAAGGCTAGTAAATGCTTCTATTAGAGATACAGCATTACTTGAAAGACTGCAAACAGATGTGTTATCCCTGTCCTCCATTTTTAGTGTGTCTTAAGTTGTAACTATGTGCTACCTATAGTACAAAATAGATGATATATGTTTATTGATGAAAACATTATTGATTCTAGACCAGCTGTTAGACATAAATACACTGTTTCTCACATCAAGATTTCAGACTTGCTGCTACCAGCTGGCTCTGTGTGAACAGAACAATGAAAATATTTTCTTTCATTAAGTCCAACAATGTAACATGTCATTAGAGATTAAACTTACCTTAACAAAATGTCCAGATTTCAGAGGGAAGATGAGACATTCAGAAAATTCTGAGTGCTCAAGCTTGGTATGAAAAATAGGTGATCCCACAGCACTGCACTCCTCTGAAAACCTGACCAGGAATTTCACATTAGGAGATAGTGGACACTGAGCATATTTGAAAATACTGTGTAAATATGAACTTTGTAATTTTTATAATATGGTGTGGGGTATGAGTGATGCCTATGTATCTTCTAGTGCTTAACAACTTCTCTTGCACTACAGAGAATATAGTGCTGGCAGCAAATATCTGCTAGCCAAGATGGAGGAAAGAAATGGCAGCTAACTTTTAACTCAGATGATGCATTAGACCTAAGTGGTAATTGTTATCTCCACTACATAGCTTTGGAAGAGGAAAGGATTACATGGTCATGGACTAATGCAAATTTAAAAGACTCTCTTCATTCAAAGAACATTTATATGAATATGCAGTGTCACGGGAACAGTTTTGATTACACATGCAAAACTTATATGAGAAGAAAACATTATGTTAGAGCAAATGTTAATGTTCTATTTTTCAATGGTGCACACATTCTACCTTATTGAAATGAATTCTTGGACCTAACTCATAAATCTCTGGAAAAGGTATCTCCAATGCCTACAGATAGAGATAAATCATATTGAGAAGACACTGAACCATGAAATGATTCCGTTAACATGTCATCTGTCTAGAGTATATTTTCAAATCTGTAACAGAAGGGTATAAATTATGAAGAGAAGGTGGTCTAGCAAAGTTGGTAATTTGGGAGTTGGTGTTTTTAACCTCTTCCATCTGTTGCCTCAGCTTAGGTATGTCTGTTTTCGCTGAATACTATAAAGTGAAATATTGTTAAGTGCCAACTCCCAATATAACTAAGCTTTTTAAAATAAAACAGGCCCATAAATTCTTCAAACTCCATTTTCTCATGACAAGTGTTATTATCAGTACTACCTCTTAAGTTATCAGTGACTTGTAATTTTGAAAAGTGATGGCTGTGATAAGTGGAAAAAGAGATAAATATTCTACTTTATAGTCTGGAAAGTGTTTGTGTGTGAACGAGCACAAACACAGACTTCAGACCAAGCTGTATACAACCTATGTATCAGGATCTGTCTCTTCACCTTATCAGGAGGTGGTAAATTAAGAAGAGTTCTCTAGGCTACACTGATATTTGATACTAAAGGAACCAGAGCCAAATTCTCCACTCATAGGATATCAATCAGGCTTTCCTCTTCTGAAGACAGAAGAAAGCACCTGTTTTAAAAATGACTGGTGATAAGATTATACTTCATTAATTCATGTAGTGGGATTGAGCTGGCAAGTACTCCACTGGAGGCTGAAGTGCTTCAGCTGCTCTGTTGGGACTTGAGGTTTTTAAGAGTAGCTGTTACTTTGTGTTTCGTGATTCTGGACCGCTTCAGGAGCTGACTTGGCTTTAACAAAACCAGCTGTGGTATCTCCGCTTTGTATCCATCACTTCTTCAGCTTCCAAGTAATTCACAGATAGGTGATCTGAATATCTTTGTACTCTCCGTGCAAGCATTTACTTCATCATTAATATCGATAGTGCTCTCTGGGAAGGTTCTGTAAGACTGCCCAGTTACTGTCATTTTTAAGGTATGGTAATGTGAAGAGACAGGATAGGCCTGCTTTCTTTTAACAGATGGTGTGACTGTGGATCTATCATTTTAGTTAGAGTTTGGTTAGAGTGCCAAAGTATTTGTGACTTTCCTTTGTCTTGCTGCATATGATGTAAAACAGCTGGTGTACTATAGATAATTTCTTCCATTTAAACAAGTGAAAGCAGTGTAGGGGACACTAGTCTCTGGGGTTAGCTTTATATTAACAGTTTCTAGTATAGCCTTTTGTACTGCAAGTGGTTCTACCAGCTTTTTTTGTAATTTTGCCATTTGCGTTAATACTGATGTATCGTGTAGTCTACATTTTGACTCCTGCTTCATAGAACAGTAAAGAAATACAGATATGAGTTATAGGACAATAGAGCTTAGAGTTGATTGCTGTTGTGAAAAAAAAACTCCCAAAGAATTAATAGTATTGTAGTTATTTGAAATGAATTGTTTAAAATAATTAAAGGAACATGCTTAGTATAGTCTTAGGATGAATAATTTGGTGGCCAGTGTACAGGTTTCATAGCACATTGTTCATTTCCTAATAGATATGTGAAATGTGGTTAAAGCAGTGTTACTAAATTAATGCAAAGGATCAGATTCTGCCCATGGATATAGGCAAGGCAACATAATTTTAATAAAAGCTCTGTACAAGCAATTGTTTTTCCTTTAAGAATCATTTTGTTGTCTGGTACTTTGGATTTTCATTTGCTTGTTGTTGTATTTTTATAGAAAACATAAATTTTAAGAATACCTAAGAATACTATAGAAACATCTAATGAGTAGAAATACAATGTCCTCATAGACCTTCTTGTTTGGTATATGAATAACAAATGAATTCACGAACAGAGGATCTTGCTGCAGTTATAAAAATACACATCTGAGATTGAGGATTGGGGAAATCCTTACAAGCTCTTTAGTGTGTTGCAGTCTCTTTATATAACCTTGGACAAGTCAAACCTGACTAGATTTTCAAATTTAAGTGCTTTGATGTGCTGCTAGATGGAATTTTCCAATTTATATTTTTCACTTCCTCTGAAACTCTTTTTACTGCTGTTCTTTGTTTGATTGTTCAGAAAAGTTCAGGATCACAGATTTCAAAGAAGGTGAGCTCGGAGGTGTTTCTGAAAAGCTTGTGTTCAGTTATGTCTTCCTTACTGCACATTTTAAGCTTTAAGACCTTTCATTGCTATTTTCTTGGTAGACAGAACATCTGATGTGAGGTTAAAAAAAACATCTGATGTGAGGTTAAAAATTGCTTATCTCTGTGAGGAACCCCAGTGACCTTTTATGTTCCATCCCGTGTAGATAAAGCATGTGAAAATATTGCTGAAAAGGGGTCCCTGCATCCAATTCCAGTGGGTGGTGTGGTGCTACCACATGTCTTCCATGGTGATCCCATTACATTATTCTGTAGGACAAGGGTGCATATTCTGGCCTGTTGTGCGATCTGGCAGGGCGCATATTCCATGAAAAAAGTGTTTTGTGTTAAAATTAATCAGGGACTCGGCCCTTAGAAAGTTGTATAGGAAGTTATTCCCTACCAAGAACTGTATCAACAGCTCTATGAAATGGTAAAAGTCAAATACATCCTAGGAGTAAATATTAGAATTAAATAGATTTATACCAGGATTGAACTGAGTAATGAGTTGCTGGTAGTAGAGTTATCTTCATTATACCTCTGTGTCTTGAAAGTGAAAAAACCTGTTTGTGTCTAACCCCATATCAACCATAATTATGGATAATTGCTCTTTTAAGTCTGGCAGTGGATCTAAAAATGGAAGTGTGTGCAGTTAGCAGTCATATTGTAGCAAAATGGTGTCTGCTTCCCATGCCTTATGCCATTATACCTTATATCATTTTAATATATTTGAAAAAGTGCTAATATATAGTAAAAACTTTGCATCGTGCATGAGGCAGAAGATTATCAGCCCTAAAATGAAAACTTACAGGTTCCCTCCTTTTTCCTTTCAGTTATCACATCAACATTTATATAGTATATAAGTTTCCTCGTATATTTTCTCTATATATTCCTTTCCATAAATTGCATATGAATAAGTTTTGATTTTACAGATGCATTATTTGTTCAGATGTATTCACAGCCTAATTTCAGCAAGTATTGCTCTACAGCTAGTTCCCGACATTGTTGTAAGCATTTAGTGTTTCAGCCATTAAGGATAGACATTGCCTGCACAATATTTTGTTGCTTCTTGATTGGTTAAGATGCTCTCCTCCAAATGAGTTTCTAGCGAATCCATGCAATTACAGAAATAAGAGAAATAATAGAGAAAACAAACATGCCAAATTATCAGCCATTTTCTGTACAAATGTCAAAAAAATCATTTTTGATATTCTATTTTGTTCTCTCTGCTACCCTTTAGCCTTCTCAGAACTCTAAGTAGAAGCTAAAATGTCTAATAGATGTTTTAAGTGACTCCATTTGCAGTTCATTTCATGCATTAAATGCACATAAACTGTTTTAGTCAACCAGTTTCTAGAGTAAATTATTACTTTTCAAAATCCATTGCATAAGTAACAGCAGACTGCTAAGACACAGTAAGTGCTATTTTGTTTTGCTCTAGTGGAAAATTTCATGCTGACAAGGTCAAGCCCCACAGTCAGGGAGCAGTCAAGTGATGAAAGGCACATGCAGCACAAGGAGAAGTGGTAGATGGACATCTATTAACTGCTGTAGTCTTCAAGACAAATGAGCATTTGAGATGTGATGTAGTTAAATCTGAGACATTGAACTGAGCTCAAATTATTGCTTTTATAAACAAAGTTGTATTGCTCTTAGTATTTGCAGAACTGCTCACCTTTTCATGGCAATTGATATGAAGCTACAGTAGTTCACAGTTCTGTCAGTAGTTGTCCTTAGGCAGGGAACTACTCTGAAGGCAATGGAATTACCTACAGTAATTACTGATTTTAGGGACATTCTTACTATGGTGAATGGTAAACTAGAGGTTGTAAAGGAGCAGATGTAGCATTGCCCTTCTTTGATTTTTTTTTTTTTTTTCTTGTTGTTGTTCGTTCATTTGTTTATTTGTTTTCAGGACTCTGCATTTAAAATGAACTAGAACACAGAGTGGGAAAATCAGTCAGTTATAAATAACTAACAGCCAATTTTCTACCGTTCAGCCAAGAGAACAGTTTCCTTCCAGGTAGATAATTCACATGTAATATTGCTTTGCAGTAAGATATTTACTGTTCAGATACTTTTGTATGATTGATTAATATATTTTGCTATGGAAATAGATTTCTAGGATAAAAATAATTGAGATAATCTAGGAGTTGAATAGCGTGATAAAGAACTAGGTAGCTACATTTTCAATGTATAAATCTACATCATTACCAGAAGTTGCTGAGAGGCTGCTGATGCCTTATTAGATAAGGTTTAGATAGATTACTTGCAGCACTAAACAATTTACTGAGAACAGAAAATGGTCTCCAATATAGTCTAGAAATGAAACATCACAATTATTTGAGATACTCTGTAACCTTGGAAACAATTGGGAGCAGTGACATCAGGAACAATTATGTGCAATTTTTATCTTTAGTTCATCACCAAGGTAACCAGGGCAGGTTTTTTTGCTTAAAATTTTAAGAATGTCGTGGCTTACTATAAAGTGAGCATGCATGAAGCGGGCAGTTAGAGTCTGCTAAAATTGCACTCTGTTTCCCTTTTAAAATGCCCCATCAGAATTTAAACTGTGTAAACTTATCCCTTTTTTTTCTCCCTGAAAAAGCTACAAGCAAATGAAGCCTTAAGGAAAACATTGAATTCCTTTTCCTGGTCACAAATACCAAGTATTGCTTTGATGTTTTATTTTCATTGATTAGAAATCTGAACCCCAAGCAACTGTCCATAGAGGCTGCAATTTGGACTACAGTGGGACTTAGCCATGTTTGAGGACAGAGAGCGTGCCCACATGGAGCTAAGGAATTTAGGGAGATTCCGCAGTAAAGTCTAGGTTCACAAGCAAGTTGTATTGCGTGAGGAATATGATGTATCCCAGTAGAATCATAGAATTGTTAAGATTGGAAGGGACGTCTAGAGATCATCTGATCCAACATTCTTGCACACGCAGGGCCACCTAGAACACATGACACAGGACTGCGTCCAAGTGGGTTTTGAAGATCTCCAGAGAAGGAGACTCCACAACCTCTCTTGGCAACCTGTTCCAGTGCTCTATCACCCTCACTGTTAAGAAATTTTTCCTTAAGCTCCTGTGGAACTTTTGATGCTTCAGTTTGTGGCCTTTGCCTCTAGTTGTTGGTGATCACCACTGAAAAGAGACCGGCCCCATCCTCTCCACTCCCTCACTTGAGACATTTATATACACTGATCTGGTCCCCTCTCAGCCTTCTCTTCTTCAGGACAAACAAAAGCTTCAGGAGCTCCCTCACAGGGCAGGCGTTCCAGGTCCTGTGATTATTCTTGTGGCCCTACGCTGGACTCTCTCCAGCAACTCCACTTCCCTCTTCTGCTGGGGGAGCCCAGAACTGCACACAGTACTCCAGATGTGGCCTCACTAGGGCTGAGTGGAGAGGCAGGATCTCCTCCCTTGACCTGCTGGAGATGCTCTTCTTAACGCACCCCAAGAGGCCATTAACCTTCTTGGCCACAAGGGCACACTGCTGCCTCACGGTCAACTTGTTGTCCGCCACGATGCCCTGGTCCCTCCTTGCGGAGCTGCTCTCCAGAAGGTCGGTCCCCAACCTGTACTGGTGTCTGTGGTTATTCTTCCCCAGGTGCAAGACTTTACATTTCCCCTTGTTGAATTTTTTAAGGTTTCTCACCACCTAGGTGTCCAGTCTGTCCAGGTCCCTCTGGATGGCAGCGCAGCCCTCTGGGGTATGAGCTACTCCACTCTGCTTTGTATCATTATTGAACCTGCTGAGAGAGCACTCTGTGCCTTCATCCAGGTCATTGCTGAATTAATTGAACCGGACTGGACTGCCCCCTGGGGGACACTGCTAGCTACAGGCCTCCAACTGGGTTCTGCACCACTGACCACCATCCTCTGGGCTCTGCCATCCAGCCAGTTGTTAATCCACCTCAGCGTCCACTCATCTAACCCACACTTCTGGAGGTTGTCCAGGAGAACGCTATAAGGGACTATGCCAAAAGCCTTGCTGAAATCCAGATATATGACATCCACTGCTCTCCCCTCATCTACCTTCCATCATAGAAGGCTATCAGGTTAGTCAAGCATGATTTCCCCTTGGTGAAACCATGCTGACTACTCCTGCACACCTTCTTATCTTCCACATGTACCTGAGGAATCAGTGGGTCCCCTAGGCTCCCTGTCCACAAGACCCGCTTAGTCGCTCTGCCTTGTGGCTGTGCCAATCCGGAACAGTGTGGCCTGGTATCTGTCTTCATACCTGGCTCCAGAGAGACTTCTTATGGCCTCAGGCTTCAGTATAAGGTGGTATTTAAATTGAAGCCTTGTTGTGCAGTAGAAGAGCCTGTAGTTCACTTCATCATTGCTACATGACGAGGAGGATACGTGGGTTGGAGGCATGGTGCTGTGAGGAGGGAATGTGTAGATAACAAGGACTCTCTGCTGGGCGTGTCTCAGTTTTAACTCTGAAGCAATCTCGGGTCAAAGCTATGTTACTTAGTGCCTTAGGAACATTTACATGGATTTAGTTTACATGGTTCCTAAAACTTGCCGATTTTACCTACAAAGTCTACTTTGTTGAACACCAGTCTCTCTTGTGTGTGCACATTTACCAGTAAGTTGCTGCACACATAAAATGCATGCTTGTGTCCTAGTGAATTCTTATGCAGGCAGCTTATGATTTTGCAGCGCAACCAATGTACAGGCAGCTTTCTGTACTTGTACCTTGCAGAAGCAAGTTATAAGTTGATGTTCAGGAATATAATACAATTCTGTTCTTGTACTGAATGCAGTCCCAAAGAAGAGAATCCATGTTTTAAACTGTTAGCCCCGGGGGTTTCCAAAACATACTTCTTCCTTCATAGATTGTGGCTACTGTGGTCCACTAGTCGACATCACTTGCAATGAATTGAGCCAAGAAAATTAAATGAGATTTTTGCCTGAAAAAAGATAATCCCTTCACATACTTCATATCTGGAGAGAGTAAGATGCCATTTCACACGACCAAAACCTTTCATGGGATATAATCAAAAAGCAGATCCTTTCTCAGAAAATAGAATATTGATGTTTATGTTTGGTAAAGGAATTAATTTAGTCACTGTTAGAAGCAAGAGAAAGTGAAAAACAAACTTTTTTTGATACTAGTCACATTCTAACAAGATTATAATTATCTTTAAGATTGTAATGAACATGCACAGGTTATTTTATTTTCATAATAAATAGTCCCTAAATACCTGGGTGTCTTGACCTCTGGCATTTTAGAAATATGCAATAACAAGCAATCACACTATTTGCAAACATATTTGGTGAAAAGGAACCTTGGCTTGAAAAGGTATTGATTTGCTTGCTACAGTTATGAGTTTGATTAATGCTAAAATTCTATTCTATTTAATCATTACGTGTGATTAGTGCATAATAATGCACAGGGCATATCTACACATTTACTGTTAGCAATTAGTGTCTTTTATTTATTTTCTATCACAGATGTAATCAAAGTTAGAACTCATAAAAATTTTAAAGAAAAAATTATTGCTGTAGAAATTGGTTATAAATCTTGATAACTGCCATGCGCAGGGAGTTAATAAGCAAGCTTTCAGGATAATGAAAGCTCTAGCACATGTAGATTGAAGTTCTGATTCACCTTCTTGCTAGAATCCTACAGGAGATGCAAGTTTTTGTCACTATGGTGGGATCAGGAATTCCTGTGTAAGACAGCAAAAGACAGCACTCTACATTGGGAAACCAAATTTCACATAGAAACACACATAGAAACACACAGAAATGTGGTCAGAATAAATAGCTATCGGATGGTAGATTGGCCAAGATCCAGTAATGCTGTCTGAAGAGAAATGGCCTAAGAATCTTTGCTGGTCATTGACCGCAAATGAATTTCCGCTAAAGGGATAAAGCCCTGAGCAACCTACTCTGAACTTGTAGGTGACCCTGTCTTGAGCAGGAAGTCGGACTACAAACCGTCCAGGTCCTTTCCAAGCCACGTTAATCTGCGACTGTGTAGTGGGTAAAAAGGTTCACCTCATAGGCAGGTGCAGTAGGGAGATTTAAGGAATACACAGGTAACTTCAATTACCCAGTGTTAATGACACAATTTTTGAACCAACTTGTCTGGTGTTGGTAGTAACCCATTAAAAAAATGGCATTGAATGATTGAAGAAGGCTCATACAAAACATTTTAAAATAGCTGAGAAAACCGATATAGAAGTCTAAATGAATTGATCAAGAACAAATGAATTTTCTAAGAGAATTATATTTTTTTCAAAAGAAGAAAATATTTTTGTTGAAAAAGTTGGACAATTGTTTTGCAGTTTATCCAAGAGAAAGTTAAAGGCAGCTTGAGCACAGCCATTTACAGAGGTAGAAGGTATTTAGGACTGGCATTTTATTGGGCAAAAGAATGGTGAGAACTAGTGACTGAAGGTTGTATTTAGAAAATTTGAAGAGTAAATACAACACATTTTGTTTTGGAGAAGAGTGATTAACTTTGGCACATGTTCTGGTGGCTTTTCTTTGCTTATATCATAAATTTGACATCTCCACATGAGCCAGAATCTGTTGGATGTAATGCAAAAAATATTAGGGGTATAGCTTGGTGATGCAGATGGTGATGGTGGTCTATTCTAGACTTAGAACTAGGCTTAGAACCAAATAACTTATGTCACTGTCTTCCTAATACCAAACATGCTTCAGCTCTATGCTGCTTTAATCATCTCTCTCACCTTCTTATTTTCTGACTCTGGTCCATTGCAATTCTCCTTTGCAGTGTGAAGTGAAGGTGCTTGTGGATTTTGTTTTGAGAGAATATCTTATTTTTTCACAAGATTCATGACAGAAATCCAGGAGTTTCATTTTTTAACATTTAAGTTTTGTAGATTTTTTTTTTGTCGGCAACACTAATTGCCTGTTGAATTTTTCCCCCCATCCTTAGTTTTCTGTCTTAAATTTACTATAGCTATCTTTATCCATTCCCAAACTCCCTAGTTCTGTGAGTACTGAGTCAGTATCTCCCTCATATTGTTTTCCATTGCCTTCAATTGTTTCAGATGACAGCTTATTGGGAAACTGTTTTATAGCCTTCTTTATTACTGAGTTCTGCCTAAGAGAGGAGGTTTATTTGAACTCCTGACATGAGATGGTCTTTATAAGGAATAAATTATGTTATTGTATTGTGTTAAATACTGGTTTCACTCTGAAATCTAGAAGGATTCCTGTGTAAAACCATTAAGAAACTTTTCTTTTTAATGAATTTTTCTCTCTCTCTCTTTTTTTTAAGGAGTAGGAGAGAGAATGATTAAATTCCATTTCACATCATCATCAAGCTCAGAAGACAGATTACCTTAAAAGTTCATTTCTTTTGTAAAAAAATGGTTATTCTTACACACCTCATATGTTTCTTTATTCTTCAGCATTTAGTGCAGTATACTCTCAGCCTATTACTTCAGAATTTTTATTATACTACTCTTAATTTTCCATCATTAATTTCTTTTGTAAATATTTACTTCAGAACTAGACTGGTTTGGCTGTCAGAGTAACATTTCTCACTGTGGACAGTACTCTGACAATGCTGTGTACCAGACTAAAGAGTATGAGGTAAATTTGAGTCATGAAGAAATATGAATCAAGAATAATCTATGTTTCCTGTTGAAAGTGCAGATTCTAGGCACTTGTTTCTGTCAACCCTAGTATTTGAATTCCATGTTTTGTACCAGTTATATCAAGCATGTGTTAATAAGTTTATTTACAGGGTTGCTGTTTTGTTTACTTGTATTTCAGAAGCACATCAACTAAGAAAACGTTTTATTGTGTGAAATCATAGGATAAAAAAGTGTCTTGTCTTGTTGGAGATAAGAGCTAAATTTCTCAGACAAAGGAATAGAGGAGAAGCAGCAGCTCCAGCAGCAAAATAATTGTCCAATATTTCATAGCAGTTTACTAGCGGAGCTGGGCAGAACAGAAAATGTTATCTCCAAGTCCTCATTTAGTACTTAACTGAAGCTGCCTTGCCAGAATGGAAATGGTACTTCTGGTTGTATGTTTGGTCCCTGAAATCAGAGACGCAAATAACCCCTGGTCAGGCTGGTCTTTCTTTTATTTTACCATATCCTTAATTGTTCTTACCATTTCTTGTTCCTTCTACTAAATGATGTCTCTGGAGCTGGAATGCTTTGACTGAAAAGTTCTTCTATGGAAGGAAGCTGCATCCAAGTTTTCCCTCTCCATTTTTGTTTTGCTTCTCTAAAGGAGCAGAAATATTTCTCTGGCAAAGCAGAAATGAATTGATTGACTGTAATCACATTCTTGCCAGTGCTTTTGGAAGGGAGATGGAAAGGGTGTTTGGCTGCTCGTGTAATGAAATGAATAATACATTACTGTATTCCCATGAGCAACCTGTGCTAGTTGACCTCAGCATTTAGACTAGATGATCTCCGGAGGTGCCTTCTAAACTCAGCCATTCTGTGATCTGTGAAAGAAGTTCCCTTGTGCCTGGAAAGAAATTGGACTCTTGGTAGGAAAAGAGGGTTCTTAAAAGCATGTCTCAGCTCAGTGGAAGATCAGGGGGAGCCTGTGTTACATTGTGTGCCCAAGGCAGCATACAGCTTGTTGGCAGATTGATCATGGTACGGTGGGGGCCTTACCCTGTGCGTCGGGGTGTCCCAGGGAAGCACAACCCTCAGCAGGAGCACAGAAGACCTGGTTTTATGTAGCATTCTAAATTATATAATTTTTCTGTTATTAATCTTCCTCCTCTTAGAGGATGATTTGGTGCATCGCTGTTAGTTTTCCTCTCATTCATTCAACTTTAGTTAGCTTTCCAAGGGGGTATCTGCTCTGCTGGGCAGTGTATTCAGACAGGTGGCCGACTTTACACCTCTTGCTGGCAGAGGGCACTGGGACTTGTGACACATACAGTGCAGGAGGTCTTGCCCTTAGGAGTTTTATCTGTGGAATTTTCATTTTTGCTTCCTATTGTATTTTAATTTCAGATAGAATTCTACAAATATGTACTGCTATTGTAATATTTTAGTATTCTAACTGCAGAAGTGCAATGTCTAGGTAACACCATATGTATTTCAGTCAGGCACAGAATTATTACTGTCCCATTTTTCTCTGGCAATTTTTTTTTTTTTTGGAAATTCACAGAGCCATGGTTTTAATACAGAAACAAAATACTAAATTGCAGTAAAGATGTGAACTGATTTTAAATAAAAATCTGGTCTACTTAAATTACTGCTGTTAATTTTTAATTCAATTCAATGCTGTTAAGGGAGCAGATGCCTCCTTAACTCTTTGAAAGTTGTGTGAATAAAAGCATAATTATAATTGGGTTATGCTAAATATTTCTTCTGAAGCTTGATCACCAGAAAGCAAAACTGTGTGTGTTCACCTTCATTCAAAGGTATTTGTGAAATAAATTTCATGTTTCTGTCTCAATGAAGCCATAAACTGAAACTGGAAAGTATGTGACAGAAATAAATGATGCATCTTCAAGTACTGAAAAGGCCTAATGAAACTTTAGAGCTACTGAAACCAGTAGCCTGTGAACTGCAGTGTTCGAGGGAAACAAATTAAGATAATCCAGATGTTCCCAAACAGAACACCTTGCAGTACTTTGTCACCTATTTTCTTTTGGTGTGCATAAACTAAAAAAAAAAAACAAATAACCCTCCCAAAATATAACTGAAATTATTTTTAATGTATTTTTTGAACATTATTATTTGACCTTGGGGATAGTTGAAGGTGTTAACACATTATTTATATCCCTGCTCAGTACTTTAAAGGAATCTTTTATTTTTTCCACATATCATTGTAAAACACAAGGTGTTTGGAAGAAGGAGGTTTCTTCTGACAGCCCGTTTGTATTCTTCTTGAGTGCTTTTCTTTTGGCAGTGCATAACATGAGTCTGGAAAATCAAAAGGAGATTTGTGCATAATTCTGGAGCTGACTATATTTTATCACTTTTTTTTTTTTTTTTTTTTGCTCATTATTATGCTGGTTGATGAAATATTCTAGACCAGAGACTTGTGAATAAATCTTGATTAAATGTGTGTTAAAGAAGCAATTGATGCTTTGTGCTTTTGTGGATTTTTATTGAATTTACAGCTAGGTCAGAATTTCATTTTAATCTGCTAATTTACCTATTTAGTAGCAATAAAATAAATAAATAGTCATATAAAAATTTGTAAGTAAAGTGGAGCATATGTGATTTTGTGAAAGCAAATGGATGTCCGGTTTGTACTTTTTGAATTAGTACCCTGTTTTACCTGCGCATCCTTCCCTCTGCTCTCCAACCTCCCCCCCCCCCCAAATATAGTTTTTAAAATGCATATTTCCTCTAGAATCTTTCAAGCAATTAAGACCTTCTGGTTGGATTCAGTCCCATTTTTTTTTCCCTGTGTACACACTATGGAAAATGTAGACCATTCCAATGATGGGGGAAATATCTGATAACTTTGTAATTAAAGGATACTAGAATACTTAAAGAATATTTCTCTTTCAACAGTGATGCAGTAATGACTAATGTCCTGCTTTCTCTTAACTGTTTCTGTTCCCAGACTAGGTTTTGGTCTTGGTTTAAAGCAAAGTATCCTTGTTAGAATTAAGGCAGTCTCACATTACTTACAAGTGTCTTTTGACATTTGAGTTATGTGTGGCCAGTTTGAACTACATATTTACAAGAGGGACAGTAGTCCCTGCAGAGAAAAGGGAAGAGGAGTGGAAAAGGCTGAATGATTCACAAGTGAATCATTTGCCAGGGAGAAGGCAACTGGAGACTGGATTTGGCAGGAATATTTCACTTTGACTTTCCCTTCCCTCGTGCAGAGCTTGTAGTTATGCTTCTTGTGTATTGGTAAGGTTCATGAAGGGGGAGTAAGTTAGAATTTAGGTCTGTTAGTACTAATAGTTCCTAAGAGCTATTCTGTTCTATTCTATTCTAATTGCTCAGAATTGCTAAAACTCTCATAGACAAATGGTAGGCTCTGTGTACAAGGGAATAGAGCTGCAGTTCTGAGCTGATTGGAATGGGTTGTGAGGGGAAGACACGAGGAAGCCCTGTCAGCTCTGCTGAGAACCTGTGTTTAGTTTCTGAGCTTGCTCAAGCTGCTGTTGCTTTGCAGGGGCAGTGCTTGAAGTGTGCATGAAAAGGTCAGGTATAAATTGAAGTTGAATATTCAGCAATTTTTATGTAAACCATATGTTATCCTTTTGTAATGAAATCTCATTATACACATGGTTAACTTTCAGCTTTTTCTATGGCTGTTTCACTTAGCTTTAGGAAGTAGGTATTTATGGTTTATTTCACATAAAATCTGCCTCTGTATAAACCTAGGCAAGTGTCAACATAACTGTTGTGGCTGGTTGCCCTTCTTTAAACCACTCAAAAAAGATTTCACAACATGCGTGTACCTGGCTGTGATTGCCAAATCCTGATCATGGTGGCAGGTGTTGGATATTCATCTGCTAATTCCTCTGTTCAAAACAATGCGGTAGGCTGATAATACAGTCTGGAGAATATGTCCTGACTTATCTTCATAAAAGATATGTCTAAATTTGTCAGAATATTTTTAAATATTGTAAAGTGTGTTTGCAAAAATTTTAGTTCATTAAGGGAGATTCTTAAGATGAAAGGGTTTACTTTCCTTTGGCCTATAAAAATCTATTATCTGCGATCTGTAATTAGGCTCATGGCATAATGTAAAGAACAAATGGTGCTCACTGAACTGCATGATTGGCCTTATTGTCGTAAAATGACCCATTTGATTTTGCCAGCTGTGACTTTGGAAGCAGGATGAATGAGAGAGAACACTTAAAGCTCAACAGATTTAAATATTTCTAGAGCATAGCTGTTTGTGACATTCAGAATTGAGCTAATGATTTGCTAATGATTTCATATTTTAAGGAGCACTGTGTTTTGTATGGGATCTCTTGCCCAGGTCTAGGAATCTACCAGTCCTTACTGATGCAAAACTCCCTTTTTCCAGAGAATCACCTGGTACAAACTAAATGCAGGAGCATAATATTGAAGCAAGAGAAGAAAAATGACTTTCATTACAGAAACAAGTGAATTGACTAGTGCATTACTGAATATGAGGAATGTGCAGTTCTATACTTGACTGTGTGCTTCCTCAATACTGTGATTTTTAAATGAGATCTTAGGAATTTTTCATTAGTATTTCAGTCCATATCATCCTTATATGCATACTGTAGAGTGGACCAAGGATTAATTATAAGGAAAGTAAGGAGTAAAATCATATACATGGGATAATAATACTTTGTATTTAGAGTAACATCAGTAACATCTTTTGTCAGAGGAGTCCGATGTGCTTTATAGATACTAATGAACAAAGGATTGGTCAGGCTTATCAGCATATTCTACAGATGGAGTACTTGAAGCGTGAATTTAGTCACTTATTCAAGTGCAAAGACCTAGCAGTTCTATCATTTCACTGCAAAAAGCATCTACTAACACAAATTAGAAGGTACTTGCAATATGATAACATCTTTCATCAAAAAATACGGAAGTATCAAGCTCAAGAAAACATCTACATAGGTACAAGTTCCTTGATTGAGTGTGTGTGGCCATTCTTCATGGTTGGGTACATAGCATACTCAGCCACTTCTAAAAGAGTTACCAATAGCTGTCAGCTCCCTTAGTCATTAACTCACAAATGACAAGATATATTTTCTGAATTACATCTGCTCTGCTATTCTGTTCTGCCATGATCAAGTCCCACCTGTTTCCATCATAACATCTGTGCATAATAGAAGTTATACTTCTTTTGCGATAAGTTGTCTGTGGGATTAATATTAACGGTGCTTTCAAACAATATAGTTTCTTTAAAGCACTGTTGTTACCACCATGGGAAGACTTTGATAACATTGCAAATACTAAAGACAAAACTTATTTCATGAATAGCAAGTGAACTTTGAGAAAAGCAAATTGGTTTGCAGTGAAATTCTAAAATTCTCTGCAAGTATTGGATAGGTGCTGGTATCATTCTGAAAACAAACACACTGTGGTTCCAGGCAGTGCAATAAAATCTGTTATTATCAAAACCCAGATTATTGGATAGAGAAGCATTCCTGCAAAACAAATTTCTGTTAAAACAATACCTGATACTGCCCTCCAGCAAGGAGTCTCTCAAAGCTCTTTGCAAAGTTCATCAGTGTATCTTGTATTCTCATGTACAACCACAGATTTTGTGACGTGCGTGAAGATACAAACCTGGTAAACAGAAGACAGGACTGAAACATTACTATTGCATACTATTTTCTCCTAATGATATCTTTGACAACTGGTGCACATCTCAAACATTCTAGATTTCTTCACTTTGTGAAGAAAATTGCACTTCCTGAATCTTTTATGATAAAAGAGAAAAGTAATAGCATATTTCAGAAAACATGACAAACTGCAACGAAGTTAGATGACTGCCTTTGTTTTGAATATAGATGAACAGAAATGGCCCATCTATTAAAAATAAGCATTTTTAAAGAAGTTTTGATTTTTGAGGGTGATAATTATTTAAATGGGACTACTCTTTGAATTAATATGCATGGAAAAATTAGAGAATATTAAGCAGATTATCACTCATTTACATTGCATTCATACTGTTCGCCTTTTTGATTTGTGAGATGTTTCCAAGCAGTGTCTTGTTGTGGAATGTGATCATGATTTGAGTGAGTGATTCATGAGGATTTCTGAGGTAGAATAAATCATATGCAATTGTTTTTGGCCAATTCAGTAACCTGTGATCTTTTGCATAAAGCTCTCAAGTGCAGAAAAATACAAAGCAATAAGGTTCTGTTAAAGAAAAAAATGTTTGATCTTAAATTAAATGGACCTCAGTACTTACCAAAAGTTATATTGAAGAAGTCATGACAAGATAGCAATACAATATGCAGTTAATCAACATTTCTTGCTATAGATAGGTCCACTTAAATTTGAGTCATGTAAATTTAGTCCACTTGACAATGTGGTAGTTCTTATTGTGAAGATATCCATACTTACAAAAGTCACGGTCAGCGTCACTGGTCTAGGGTCACCAGCTAACGGGGTGTAATAACTAGGCTGGTTTTCTGCATTTCAGCTGATCTCGAGCCAGGCTGAGTTTACAGGAAGATACTGGGAAGCCCCATATATGCTGTACTGACTGCCAACTTCAAAGGCATTGGAATAAAAAGAGGAACACATGAAAAGAGCAGAATTGTCAGTTAAGAAAACAGTAGCAAGAAAAAAACAATAGGTCATGAACTCTTTGGACATTACTTTCTGCATCATCATTTTCTGTTCTGTGCAACCACTTTCGTGTTTGTTGACTGACTATAAGAACATTCCAGTAAATGTTAAACATTTAAACCCCTCAAACTTTTTTGTTCTTGTTTTCAGAAATCCTCCTCCTACTCTGCTACATCCTGAAAAATGGTGCAGAGGATTCAACCATTTCATTTCACAGTGAGTTTTTTTTCCTTTAAAACAGATTATTGTGCACTGTGTGTGACTGACTGAAAGCAGAATTTGTTTAATGGAGTTGTTTATACAGGAGATTTTAATCTCCATTTTATTTTCATAACTCTAAACCATTCCTCAGTTTCTGAAACCAATACTTCACAGTATCTTTTCATGTAATTTACTTCACAGCTTCTCTGAGCTCCTTAGTTGATTAGCTGCTTGACTTCTGATGGACCCAGGGCAGGTTTATTCATATACCTGATTTGCTTGATGGCTTTGCAGTGAAGTTTCATGTCACAGGAAAAGCACCTTAGTGGAAGTCACAGCTTGTGAATTTTTAAGTAACAGTTTCAAAGAGGAAGAATGAAGAGAAAAAAATAGTTATATTTTTCCACCTTACTATGCTAATATCCAGTATACAATATATCCAACCAATTGGATGTGACTGTCATTGAATTAAAGTATATCTCTTCTCAAAATATTAAATTATTGGTTATTAGCATTACATCAAAAAACACTTGAGTAAATTTTATGAGTGATTTTTAGTGTTCATTAGGATTTTAATGTGGCCTAGTATGGCCTAAACTGTGTAATCTAGGGGATAATATTTTTAAAACCCTGTGAAATTTAAATGTTTTGAATTATGAAATGCTTTGAACACCATTTCTCAGTATTGCCTTTTGAACATTGTCTGAATCTCTGGAAAAGTCCATTTTGAATCTGTTCCATAACTACAGTTCTTTTTGTGGGAGTAGAGTATACCTGCTTGAATCTTATTCTTTTTCAGTAGATTGTATAGAATCTTCAGATTTCTTGAGAAGTTTACTGCTCTAGTGTTCAAGCAGGCCCTAAGGTAAGGCAGCCCGTATTGATTAGCTTAGAGATGAAGGCAGTTACTCTTATTACTTAAATGTAGGCAGTAAAAGTATGTCCTTTTTAGGGAAGATCTGTTTCTCCATAATACATTTTCTTGTTTATACAAGTGTACATTATAATCTGTATTAGAATCAATGGTTAATTCTGGAAGCTGGTGAGTGGTGAATGAATTCCATTCCATTATATAGAAAGCTTTTTTTTTTTTTTTTTTTATTTATGGACAGTATTGGGGAACATTATCACTGGTAGGTTATCTTCCACTCATACTTTAGAGAGTCAGAGCAGCTGGTAAACATGCAGATTAAATTCCTTTCTCAGAAACATTGTGCTTCTGCATTATAATTCAGTTTCTTTCTTGGTAGCTTTATTTTTAGAAGCCCTTGCTGAGCTTGAGAACAATACAAAAAAAATGTTTAACATTCCTTAACGTTCCTTTAGTCCAGCTTGCACTGTTCATAAAAGAAGTCAGACCAGTATTTTGTAGTTATACTTGGTTTAAATCTTGTCCTTTGGGTTTTTGATATCTTCAAATTATATTTTTATAGTCAAATTGATTTTTAATTACTTTTACTTAACTACTTCCTCTCATCAGCAACATCTACAGGTTCTCAAATCTTGTTTTTCATTTTTATGGTTACATACGCAATGCAGTAAGGAATATACTTGCAGGTAGTCTCTTAACACAAAGCAATGCAACAATTGCAATATATTCACCTGTTTTGTAGCTACTTGTAAGAAAATGCTACAAAAGGATTCTGTGTGACATTGCTCCATCTTGTGCATGTGAGACTCAGTTTATGGTGCTAAGGTTATGAAATATTTATATGGAGGTTTAAATTAACATTAGTGAATTTTCCAGGAGAGAAAAAAGGAAATAATGAAACACTGGATCACACAACTGCAAACCTTTTAGCTATTACTGATAATTGACTCATTTATATGCATTAGTTATGCATTTGTTGATGTCTGCCTTGTGACAGCTTAGTTATGATAAATTAAAAGCAGTGATTGTATAAATTCCATACTGCCTTTTATCCATATGTTAGGACCTTGCCTGATGTTTCTGTCACCCTTGTGATGAGTGGTTAGCCCTTGAGTAATTTCATTATCTACCTCCTTCCTGATGGCTAACTGCATTTGCATAACAAGCTTATCTGGTTCAAGTTGTGGGCCAGACCTGTGTACTCACAAAGCAGGAGCAGGCAGTGCCGGCTAAGCGCACTGTTGACTTGGCTTCTGTTGACACATTAATTTAATCTATGCCAGGATTTCCAAAGCTGGTTGCTGCAGCTTTTCCTCCCCATTTTTTTCATGTGTTGAATTGCCAGAATGCTTTTTACTGTCTTATTAAGCATTTTTATTAAAACAGTTCAATCATAGTGATTTTCCAGTCTGAGTTGGAAATTTCAGTGCATCTTCTTACATAACTCTTTAAACTGTTAAAACAAAAACCGTACATATTTTTTCAAATGTAATGTTCATATTTTTCCTATGAGTTAATTGCCCAAAAAGGTATGGTTTTGGAGCAGAATATTTAAGTCAGATACATATTTACAAAATCCAAGTGGAGAGAGGATCAAAACAATTCTTAGCTTGATGAATTTATCTTTCTAATCCCAAAGCTGTTGACCTTGCTTTGAGATGAAGACTGTAATGTGTTGTTTTCCAAAAGACTTAGGTAGTCTGAACTAGGTATTTTGTTATAAAAACATAACTTCAGCCACACTACCTCTGGCAAAAGTGTGTAGTAGGTGTGTACTGATATATACACTACACACACACATTTTTAAATAGGTCAGTAAAATTCCATGTATGCCTATGCATCTTTACTACTATGCATGAAGAATCTAGTAGGTATACTAATAATATGAGACACAAATTTCTGTTTGTTTTTGATGTACATGTTGATAATGTTTACTTTCTTACAAACTTGTGTCAACAATTGTTTTAGCTGTTGGAAAGTGACTGCTAAAAAATGTTCTTTTACCTGTGTTGTATGTTCAAAAAACTTACTGGATTTGAAGAAATCGCTCCCTACTTTGGTTGTGAATGCTTGTGCAGCTGAACTTATCTTTGATAGCTACACCATAGATATATTTGCTTGGTCTCTTAAGATGGTAGTGGACACAATTTTTTACACACAGTGTTTCAGAATTTCTTCATAAAATGATACAGATTACACATTAAAAATGAAGAGGATGGCCTAGTTCACTAAAATTAGTTTGTATGATGCAAATAATTTCCTTGGCAATTTAAACCATGAATTATCTCTGTATGTGGTTAAAAAGTTAATATGTTTTTGGAGCAGAAGGATACAATAACCTTTATTTACATTACATCACAAAATATTAATTTTAATTAAAATGAGCAATGGTCTCTCCAGGGAAAGACATTTTCCTTTTAAATTTATTTAACCAATGATTAGCTATTATGGTTCTCTGAATTAATTAGTCTTTTCTGAACTAGAGGGAATTAAAGAATTAAGGAATTTAGGAAGTAGTAAAGTCAAAATTCAACATTACAGGGTTTGTGGTCATTTATCATCATAATGTGTCTTTTGTTTTAGCAATGACAGATTGTAAATACAATGCAAATTTAATTTTCAGACTTCATAAACTTAAATTATTGTACTCGTATTTAAACATAAAGTTGCAAGTTGAATTTCACTTAGATTATGTATGTTTTGAGTTTTGCTTTTTTGAATGCAGATCAGTTTTTTACCATCTAAGCACTTGTTCTGTGACACTGTTTATATTACATAAACACCATTTTAATGTTTCTACCACTGAGAATGTGATATAACTCATTACTTTCACAGTGCCTGCAAAGACAAAGAGGTCTGCAAATGTCAAAATATACAGATCGTGATGTTACAGGTTTGCATCAAATCTGTAACTTTTCCCATTTTATTCATTGCTGTACACATTGAGAATCTGTCTACAGATGAAGTAGAAACAGCAACTCCAGAGATAGGATCTTAATCACTTTTTGAGTGTCGCACATGGTTTTTTAAAGGAGTGGGCATATATAATGGATACAGTTATATTCACCTTCCTAACAGGCAGTTGTAATAAAAAACTGCAGCTACTAATAGCTGTGAGAAATTGCCATCCAAATTTGAAGACCTGGACCTTTAAAGAATCTTGTTAAGATTTAAAATATCTCATAATATCAGGATCTTTCACCCAGTAAAATACAGTGTCAAGGTCCTTAATATTAATGATAAACAGTAACTGTTTCTTTGACTTATGGAGTTTTTTGCCATTTGTCTGTAAAGACAACAGTACTGTGGAGGTAGATAATAAAATTACTCAAAGTGAGAAGGATGGGTGTTCCTGGTGGAGTGACAAGAAGCCTGTCTGGGAAGCATTAGCAATGTTAGGAATGGCAAGCAAGGCATAGTAATGTGAAAGAATTATCTGGTGAGATGAACTTTCTTTACTCCCCTCTTTAAGAGCTTATTGTCCTCACACCAATATTTCGGTTTCTCAGCAAGTCTCTGTATATTGCTCTTTCTGTGGGATGCTTTTTGAAGATCTCAAAGCTAAGATGCTTCTGGTGCTCTTAAGTAAAGATTTTGTAGTAGCCAGTGTTTGTCATCTCTGTGCTTTACTTCAAAGGGAATGTGAAGGCATGAAGTGACCACTTGTTTCTTCTTGGATCTGACTTTCGTAATATTTGATTAAGTAAAGCTGCATCTTGACAAAAGACTAAGGAGTTAAAGCAGAAGTGCTAAACATGAAAGGAACACTAAGATGTAGGGAGGGAGATGACAGGAACATGCATTTCAGCAGATTCTCTTAGGACTTTGTATACGTCTGCTTCTTTATGATACTGTTTCTTTCTGAAATCTCCCTCCCCTAAAATGTGAATGAGATAGTCTTCATGGATTTATGTGCAGCTGTGAGTAGCTATGTGTCCACTCTCTGTTCTCAAAACATATGTTCTCATTCAGAAAAAAAACAGAAAACATTGTAAGGAGAATGTTCTACAGCTGGAGAAACTGGGGAAAGGGGCATCTTGCTTCAAGTCACCCATAGATCAACAGCAGTGGGGAATGAAAGCTCTGTGAAGCGCAGATATATCTACTGTTCCCTTGTGAGCCATGGGACAGAGACCAGGTTTGGCACAATGTAAAGGGAATAATATTGTTGTTACCTGTTGGCTCCCAACCAGCAGAACTAACCTCACCTCATCTGCCCAAGTTTTTGTGAATTAGTACATAAGGAGATGTCACAGTGCAGCCAGATGTGGGGGATCACAGCAGTGGGTATCAGGTAGTCAGTTTAATGACTTGCTGTATTTTTTTCTAACTGCCTTATAATTATGGTGTAGTAGGATCCTGGTGGCTCTAAGATAATGTTTTTAGTGGCTGTCCTCTTTTACTGGAATATAGGAAAGAACCCACTAACCACCAAAGGAGAGAAAAAATGTCTCTGTTTGTAGCCTTCTTTCCAGCTAGGACATAAATTACAAGAGAAGTATGTTGTCAGCATCAGACTATGCTTTCCTTACCTCCTGTCTCCTGGCTGTAGGCACGGTAGGCACTTTGCTCTCAACTGCCTAAGGGAGATTATATAAATGCAAACGATAACTTCTGTCATAGAAGGCACAGTCCTGAAAGGTTCTGAAAACTTTGTGCTCCCACTTTTACAAGGACATGCCAATGACATAGAGCAGATGCATTCCTGATAAAAAGACAGACAAACCCTGACTTCATTGTACAGTAAAAAAAAAATATTTGGTGATTTTTATATGCTCACTAGAGTTTTTCTGACTGAATTTCTGTTGGTTATGACAAAATTCTCATAGGTTTCAACAGCAGCAAAGTCAGACCCATACTGAGAGGTGTGGTAGGTGCCATTCCTTATCATAGAATCATAGAATCATAGGATGTCTAAGGTTGGAAGGGACCTCTAGAGGTCATCTAGTCCAACCTCCCTGCACACGCAGGGCCACCTAGAGCACAT